>OX030950.1:150383272-150502464 GCA_943735915.1 Pherbina coryleti | reverse complement strand
AATTGATTTTTGCTGCCTATGATTCGCGCAAACTTGTTGTTTGCCTGCCTCGACTTGCAGGGAGCTGAAAAATGAAAGGAACTTGAAACAGCAAATGAATCCATTCATGCAGATCTCTGATACACATATTCAATCACAATCTTATACAAAATCCAACGCTTACTCTAATCATGAAAACACTTTTCATAGGCTAATTTTTAAATCGCCTTCAGCTCCTTCTGCGAATTCTCCTTTATTGTCTCAATCGTCTTAAAACGCTTTCCAAAAATTAGAAACTTTAGTCGTAGGAATAGAAAAAAGTCACAAGGAGCAATGTCGGGTAAAAACAGCGGAACTTTGTTTTTGCTAGAAATAGTCTTGTACAAGTTGAGATATTGCAACAACAACGCGTTGTCGAGGTGAAGAAACTTCGAATAGAAAGCCAATACATGACGCTCAAACTGATATTTAAGCAAGAGATGAGAGTTGTACCAACCCAAAAGAAAAAATTGACAAGCTCGGTTTGTTTGAATGGGAAATTCCGGGTATTTTTTTTTTGAACACAGGTATACTCATAAATCAAGTTATCAATTCATAGAAGTCTTATTTCTCAAAGCCCATGAATTTAATCTATGAAATAGTAATTTTCGCAATCAATTCAGTACTACTGTAAAACATAAGAGCTTAAACATTACTTAACTTAAAAGAATGCTGCGTACACATTTTCTCTACTATTTATGATTTTTTTATTAAAAAGAAAAACCATTCTTACAATTGCTGAAATGTTTTTTTGTAGCTCCTAAATGTTACAACTAAAATAAAAATATTTAAAAGTAAAACCAACATTTTTGCTTAATTAACAGAACAACAACAACAACAAGAACAAAAGTGAAGCATACCAACAGGCTTCTTATGTTACCTACCTACCTGTACTTCCGAGCCAGACAGTAGCAGCAACAACAGCAACAGCAGGCTTTGAAGCAAGATAAGCAAAAAACACAAAAAAAAAAAAAAACACGCAGTGCCAGCTCATAGACTTCGTTAACCACGTGATATCCTTTGAAATGAAGAGCCTTTCTGCTCTACGCTCGTTTGCATTTCCATTTCAATTTCTTTGCATTTGAATGAGCAAAGCAAATGAACAACAAAATTGTATAAAAATATTATATGATGCAAAAGTAGAGAAGGCAATAAAAAAAGCAAACAAAAGTAATAAAAGTAGTAAAAGGAGTTTTTCGCTATTTTGTGCCTTTTGCACCTTGCAAGAAAGCTGAGCAAATGCAGTGCACAAAACAAAGAAGAAACAAAAGAGTTTCCATTTGCTTTTCATTAATTTTGAGTGGAAATTTAAAGAGGAACTAAGTGCAGCAATAACAGCAGCAGTAGCAGCAGCTCGCATTGCCGCTTAGAAGTATGCAACGATTTTTTTAAAATTTTTTGTTTTTAAGATTCTGCTGGGCTTTAAGTATATTCTGAAGGATTCTATAAAAAGCATAATCAAATTAGCCTCAAACAAAATGCTTCAGTGTATCAAAAGCAGAGTCAAGGGCCAGCCTATTCAGCATTTTATCAACCCTTCATTGATGAGGGGGTTCTTCCTTGCTTTAAAATGTCAAAATTTTGCAATTTCTGTAGATTACGTTGCTTTCTTCGTTTTGTTGCTTTATTTTTTGGCAATGTCTGCATTGCATTTGTGCAAATCTCTAAGGATACTCAAGTCTGTATGGGGCTCAAATGGGTTTGGTTTTTTCTTGTTCTGTTGATTTGTCAAAATTTTTATTTTATTTGGCCACATTTGACATGTTTGCTATTTTTTTCGGCGCCGACAATTAATTAACCGAAATAAAAGCACTCAACTGTGACTAATTGGAAGCAGTGGTGATGGCTACATGTGAGTTCCCGCGAGAGCTGAATTAAACCGAAATTCTTAATTTGCGTCATGCAGCATCTAAGGTAAGGATTCTTAAAGAACCAAATTTGTTTTCAATTTGGGAGAAATAAAAATAAAAATTTTAAAGCTTTCGACTTTGAACTAAAATGGAAAACTTTTCTCAGATTTTTGGTGAATTCTTATTTAACACTTTGAGCCCCACGTGCCCACCCGTAGTCATGGCAGACCGCGTGCTGACGAATAACCATTCCTTAGTCGACAAACTGGGACCAAAATTGTTTTTCATAGTTTTATTGATTTTTTGCAATTGGTGAAACCTTGTGATATTTATTTTTGATAAACCAAATCTGGTTTTGTTGTTTTTCCTGTTTTTTTTTTTTATTTACTTTTGACTAAACTTTAATGACATTGTTGACGAGCTCGAAAAATCGAGTGAAGACGAAGTTACAGGATTTTCAGATAATTCATTTGTTGGTAATGACTTCGAGATGCTGAAAGTTCTAATTCAGAATCTGATGACGGGTTTTTCGAGGATAGTGATGAAGACATAGCAATGGACTTAGATGAAGATCCTGACGAAGTATTTCCTCTTGATCCTTCAGAAATGCGTAAATTTCTTGGAATTATTATTTGGATGGGCCTACTTCAAGTACCACAACAATTGGATTATTGGTCCAGGAACATACTGTATTAAAATCAAATACCTACATTTATGAGCAGAAGCTGATTTTAACATTTATTGAGCATGTTTCATACTTGTGATAACGAAAGCCAAGCAAATCTGAATGACCTTCTTCGCAAATATCTGACGTTCTAAATATGCTCCAGTCCAAGTTTAAAGAAACGTATGTTCCAGCAAATGTCTTGTGTATTGACGAAAGCAACGTTCCATTCCGTGGAAGGATTAATTTCCGGCAATACCTACTTAATAAGCGGCATAGATACGACATTAAAGTTTTTAAACTTTGTGTAGCAGGAGGTTACACCTGGTTATTCAAAGTCTATACAGGCAAAGTGAAACAGGACGATACATCAGTTTTAAGAGACAGTTTGAATTGAGTTAATGGATGGACTCTTAAATTCAGTAAGAACTCTCTTCACTGACAATTGGTATACAAGTGTTTCGCTAGCAGACAAGATGATTCAAAATAATACCCATCTCGTTGGAACTCTAAGAGCCAATTGAAAACAGAATCCTCCAGAAGTAATAAAAGCAACATATAAAAGGGTGAAATACATAGTTTCCCGACAGAATGAAAATAAAACAGTAGTACTAAAGTCGAAAGACAAGCGCGATGTACTACTAATGCTTACTACAAAACATGACGATTCGATTAAAACTTTTTTTAACAAAGGAAGAGAATGCATCAAACCAGCTGTAGTGTTAGACTACAACAAAGGTAAAATATTTATCAGATTTTTACCTTTGTTCAGAACAGATCAGATGGCAGCCTATGCTCCCTACTGTCGCCGCATAACAAAATGGTATTAACGTTTACTGTATGGGATAAACTGTAGCAGTTATTAGATGGAATGCGAATGAAAAAAGGATGAATATAACGCGATTCAAGGAATTAATTATTTCAGGACTTTTAAATTCAGATGGCGATGTGTTGCGACCATCGATATCTAGTAAACCTCTGCACGAGTGCGCTTGAAATGCGTTTCAAAGCACTCGTTTGTAGTGCAAGCTTTTGCTATGTTTTGCTCTCATCAATGAAATCAAGCCTAACACTACAGAGAGCACTCGTCGCTTGAGCAGAACAAGAACAAACTAAAACCAAAGCAATGTTAGGCACGATTCGAAAAATAAGTGTGCACTGACTAGAAAGTTATGTAAACAACAGCAGAACGCTTGGAGTTATGCTGTGTCTTTGAATAGCTTTGGAAGTAAATGCCGTGTAACAATGAAACTCAATATGTATGGAGTTCTTACTTGGTGATATCCTTCTACTAAAAAAAAAAATATGGGAAGTAGGGTACTGGGATGGGCATTTGACAAATGGGTGTGGCTCTGATCCAAATAATTCAAGTATCCAAATAATTCAATGAAGTGTAGGAAAAACTTAAGCGTATTAAGACCATTTAGGGTTCTGTAGATTTTTGGGGGTAGCTGATTTCGAATCTGATTTCAGAATTTTAAAATTAAAGATGGTGGATAGGGTTGCCACCTCAATTTTTTGTAGTTTAAAAAATTCGGTGCTGGGGTGAACAGTAGGTAAAAATTGGTCGCTGAATCCGAATCCAATGTCAGATGTTCAAAAGTATGATATTTTAACAATAGGGTTGCCACCTAATAATTTTTTTAAAGTTTTAAACATTATCTAACAGTTTTAGCGGGTGGCTGATTTCGAATCTGATGTCGGGATTTTAAAATTTAAGATAGGTGGCAGTTTTAGGGGGTCGCTGACCTAATTTTTTTTTATTTTTACGAATTCGGTGCAGGGGCGAACAATAGTTCAAAATGGGTCGCTGAATCCGAATCCGTTGTCAGAATTTCAAAATTATATATAGGTGGCAACTCTATTGCTGAAAATTTCATAATGTTGAAATTCTGACAACGGATTCGGATTCTGCAACCCCCTAAAACTGTTAGATAATGTTTAAAACACTTAAAGCAAGATATTATTAGGTGGCAACCCTACAGGGTTAAAAATTTCACAATTTTGAAATTCTGACAACGGATTCGGATTCAGCGATGCATTTTTACCTAGTGCTCGCCCCAGCACCGAATTCGTAAAAATAAAAAAAATTAGGTGGCAACCCTATTTATTAAATATTTTCAATTTTAAAATTTTGACATCAGATTCGAAATCAGCGACCCCTAAAACTGTTAGATAATGTTTAAAACTCTTAAAGCAACATATTATTATTTGGCAACCCATTGTTGAAAATTTCTTAATTTTGAAATTTTGACAATGGATTCGGATTCAACGACCCATTTACATAGTGTTCGCCCCAGCACCGAATTCGTAAAAATAAAAAATTAGGTGGCAACTCTTTTAGCTATCTTTAATTTTAAAATTCTGACATCAGATTCGAAAACAGTGACCCCCCCCGCTAAAACTGTCTTACAATGTATAAAACTCGTAAAAATACATTATAAGGTGGCAACCCTTTTGTTAAAAATTTTATAATTTTAATATATTGACAACGATTTCGGATTCAGCGACCCTACTGTTCGCCCAAGCACCGAATTCGTAAAAATAAAATTTCTATTTGCCAATGGTAGAAATAATTACTTCGCAAAGGTTCTGTTGTGTTAGGTGTGATTGGTGCATTTTCCACTGTTAGTAATTGTTCTGTTAAAGCAAACCGAGAACATGGTTTGATTTGAAGCTGACGAGTGCTCTGCAGTGTTCGTTTGTTATCATTAAATGACTTGGATGCTGCTGCTGCTTAACTAACAGAGTTCTGTCAAGCTCTGAACTCTGCACTGTTGGATCTACTGTTGTGGAAGAAACGAGTGCATTTGTGCAGAGGTTTAATATCTAGAGATCCACAAAGACACACATTACAAGCAAATAATATATATCTTACTTTTTAAATCCTAAAATGAGGTTTTCTTACTCAAATTTAACTCACTTTTTTTTAGGCATTGGCAGACCAAATTATAAATTCCAAGTCAAATAGGTTTACATTCTGGGCCCGAACTAATTTTGTTTTAATGGTAGATGTATGTAGGTACAACGTTTCCTCTGGTGTTCACAATGTCGGGAAATGCCACACGACGTGGGATTATTGAATGAGTTAGAATTTTAACTCTCAATCAATTGTGAACAATTTAAAAAAAATAGTATCTACTATACGGCAAGAAAAATTGGATCATAAGTTTTAGGAATATTCATTGGTCAAGAAATTGTAGACATTCACGCACAGCTGTCTATATAGTAAATGTCAGTGGTACCCGATATGTCATAAATATTCTTGATTAAGGTTCCATTAACCAAATTTAAGCTTTTTTCATTTTTGGGATTTCTTTTCATCCATTCTGTATAGTTTTACTGATCGAGTTTGCTATGCGAATCCCAATTGCAAAGATCAAGTCAGGTCAGATCAAGACGCGATGTCAATGGAAATACGATATAAAGGAAAACAGCTGGATGCATTGTTGGTTGAGTCCAAAATATGAAAACACGAAGATGAAGGCATCGAAGACGCGGAGAATACTGAAATTACATGACACACCGAAAGAGAGACCAAATTAATCCTTTAAGTGGCTATCGCCTGAACTAGGATAATTTTTTTCCACCGAAAAAAACAAAATGGCGGTCATTTGAAAAAAAGTTGATTTTCGAGGTTACAAAATCGGTCGTCATTTTGTTTTTTATTTTTGCGGAAAAAAAATCCTAGTTCAGGCGATTGCCCCTTAAACAAGGATTAATTTGGTTTTTTTTATTTTTTTCACAGATGTTCCAGACTGGTGATATCCTGCACACCGTCAATTTTTTGGCATTTTTCTTAAAAAAAATCAAATAACATCAAAAACCGCTTAAAATTTTTTTGGTATTTTTTAAATGTTAATATGTAGATATATGTGCGAAATTTGAAAACGATATCTTTTTTCCTTCTATGAAAAAAAATTCCGAAACAAATTTTGTAACCTATATGCCCCTTAATTGAAAGACCAAATTTTTTAATTGTGAACACAAGACAAAAAAATTTTTTCAATTTTTGCCACGATACCACTGGAGACACGTAGAAATATTCCCTGAAATAAACAAAACAGACAAGTGCTGAAAAAATGTTTTTCATTAAGACATTGCGAGCTTGAGGCGTTTTTGAGCACTCGAAACATCGAATTAATGGGTCATCCAAATTACAGAAATACCATTTTGAGTAACTTAGACACATGCCGTACAGTCTTAATTCCACGTTGCCCCTTGGCAAAGGAGTCGAGGTTCATGTAATTGATGCCCAACAGATAAATCTTCAGAACGTTAGTACCATGGTAATACCAATACACTTACGAATATCCAAACATCTCCTGGGCGACACTTTTATGACTCCAGACAAGACCAACTCCCTGTCATAGCAGTTTCAACATCGGTTACACACCATACTTTTATATTTAAACTAGCTTTTTCCCAGCGCGCGTTGCTGCACCCAGCAACTACAGTGGCGAGCAAAACTGGCTAAATGTGCCCATTTTTATGCATTTTTGACTGTTGCTTAGCCATTTTTCTATATAAAGCCACCAAATTTTCTGGTTATATACTTTATTTATTAAGAAACGCAACCAATAAGCTCAAGTTTGAAAAATATATAAATATAAAAAAATATTACCTACAAAAATAACAAAAAATTCTATTTAGTCAGTTTTGCATGGCAGCAATACTGCAGTGCCATCTGGTGTCCAAGGTGGATCAAAGAAGATAAAAAAAAAACTCATCGTACCTGAAAACCACTATATACCAATTTTCATTGTAATCGCATGAGCGGTTCGGGAGTTTGAGGTGGTTTTGTAAAAACATTTATACCACAGCGCCCTCTGGTGTTCAAGATGGGTCAAAAAAGATAGCAGAAAAACACTCAACGTACTAAAAAACCACTAAATACCAATTTTTATTTTAATCGCATGAAAGTTTTGGGAGTTAAAGGTGGTTTTGCAAAAAATTTGTACTACAGCGCCCTCTGATGTTCAAGATGGCCCAAAAAGATAACGTTAAAACACTCAATGTACATGCAAACCACTACACATGGAAAGACCTGTCTGTCCCAGTTTCCAGTAAAAGGATATCACCAAGTTGCAACTCCATACTGAGTAACATTGTTGTGCAGCATTTATATCCAAAGATATTCTATATCACAAATTTAGCTTGTATGGGCGGAACCACACCCTCTTTTCCAAAGTCCGTCTCAGTTTTCTAGTACATAGAAGGACATCACCTAACAGCAATTTTATTCTTTTATTGTTATGAGACATACATTTCCAAAACTATTCGATATCATATTTTTGAATTATATGGGCGGTGTCACACCCCCTTGTCCAATGCTTGTTCAATTTTGCTAATCGAAGGACGTGACTATATAGTACGCTCTTACCAAGTTTCATTGATGTGTGACTTATAGCTTGAAAGTTATACCGAAAATTTGGTCTGCTGAAAAATTGCCACGCCCCACGTCCAACACCCATAAAATTTTACCTGTGGAACGGCACTTGTAAACTGAGGGAGAACACCGAATTCCGATGCTATGCGACCTATAATTTCAAAAATATTCGCTATCGTAGATTTGGGTTGTATGGGCGGTGCCCCGCCTCCTTGTCCAATGTTATGTGAATTTTTTCCAAAACCTTCGCCTAATAATTACGAACAAACTCCCAGAAGGAAGTATCCAATTTAGTCCAGTCGTTTTAAAGTTTTAAGCATCCGAACAAACCATATATTTTTATATATTAAGATGCTGTAAAATTTATCTCAATCTATTTATTGGATTATTTAACTCAGTAGATATTGAAATAAAAAGAGTGGCACGCAAATAAATACGATATATTGAACTTATGGCTACACTGTAGCAGGAATTGACTGAGTGCAACTATACACTCAGAGACCACCGCGGTGAGTTGTAGAATCTCACCTCTCTCTCTCAACAAAGAGCTTAAGCTATTGTTTGCTGTTATATCGTGCTGCTTATATAGGGTGTTTTTTTTAGGGGTTTGTTTTTCGAATAGAGATAAAACTGGCATTTTGTGGTCAAATCTGGCAACTCTAATGTCATTTATGTTCAGTTTGGTTTGCCATTTCATCATAAACAGGTTGACAAAAGAACAACGCTTGCAAATCGTGCAAATTTATTTCGAAAATAATGGTTCAGTTCGCGAAGTTTACATCGCAAAATTTTGTTCAGTGATGAGGCTCATTTTTGGTTGAATGGCTACGTCAACAAGCAAAATTGCCGCATTTGGAGTGAAGAGAATCCACATGAGATCCTTGAGACGCCATTACATCCACAAAAACTGACTGTTTGGTGTGCTCTATGGGCTGGTGGAGTCATTGGGCCATACTTCTTCCGAAATAATGCTGGAGAGTCAGTTACCGTAAATGGAGACCGGTATAGAGCCATGATAACCGACTATTTTGTTCCCGAATTGGATGGCATGAATGTGGATGAGTTGCGGTTCCAACAAGACGGCGCTACATGCCACACAGCGCACGTCACAATCGATTTATTGAAGGAAACATTCGATGAGCGCATAATTTCGCGGAATGCACCTGTCAATTGGCCACCAAGATCGTGTGATTTGACACCATTGGATTACTTTCTTTGGGGATATGTGAAGTCGCTCGTCTACGCCAACAAACCAGAAACGTTAGGGGACTTGGAGGCCAACATTCGTGGCGTTATTGCCGACATACGGCCCCATATGCTCGAAAAAGTGGTTGAAAATTGGACCTGTAGAATTGGCTTTATTCGAGCCAGCCGCGGAGCCACATGCCCGAAATCATATTTAAACATTAATGGCATAAAATTATCCTTCCAATAAAGCCAAATTGATGGACATTAAAACGATTTTCTTGTGTTTTATTTCAATTCGAAATTCTATACCTCTAAAAAAAACACCCTATACAATGGCAGCATAGATTAAAATGCATGAATTCTTAAATAATTAAATAAAAAAATTTACCAAAAACATAGTAACCAGTAGCAGGGTCGCTTATTATAGCAATTGAATAGTGAAAGAATTATAAAAATCGGTTCAGCATTTACCCCCTTGATTGAACGATGAAAATTCGAGAGACGCCTTTTATATAATAGTATAGATTAAGAGAGATACTATTTGGATAGTAATCAATTCTGTAACGCAACAGTAGTTATGGATGATTTGTTGGGTCACCATCCACATTTATTGATGGAAATCGAGACCCAATTAACATCTTTGACAACTTTTGGGCATTGCCACCAGGTTGATTAAGCACTCCACGCCGAGCCACTCTACGCCCAACTCTGATACCTCAATGACCACCAATTTATAGATCATATTTACCATCGTTTTAACCAGTCTTTTTAAGACTATCCATAAGACCAATGTCAATGTGGCGTTGAAATCGTGATCATACGTCTGCCGAGCGTAACGACTATCCCAGTGCTACAAATTTTAAGGATCATTGCTATTCCTTTGTAGGCATACGCTACCGTTGATCAAACGGTCCACCCAGATTAGGCAACCAACTCCAGGATCTGGGTAGTCCCTCTACATTTACACAGGATAGGGCGAATCCGTTGCCTGTGACCATCCTCCTTTATCCTGGCTTTGGATAAGCTGATCATGAAAACAGGCGGAGTTTTATTCGAAGTACACCAAGCTACGTTTCGTTCCCGCATATCAAGAACAAATTGCGTTTTCAACGATTTGGACACCAGAAGAAGCCGTTGATGCGTTTAAAAACTATGTTCTGGTGTCTTAAGCGGAATGGGATAAACGTCATAGAAAATGTTTCGAGCGTATGCCAAACTTTATAATCATAAAAGAGAATATTTCAAATGAAAAAATTCGGTATTTATATTTATCCCCGGAATAAATAAAGTGACCTAAGTATTTAGATTGCTGACATGGGGAAATTTTATAGCAATCCTACTACTTTTACCAGCCTAATGAAGACATCTGAGTATTATGTCATTGAGTCCTTCATGACGACCTTCATTTAACATTTGAGTTTGAATTTAACATTTGAGTTTGAATTTTAACGCTGAGTGAAGAGAGTATTATCCGGAGAATGCTACAATTATTTGGTCTGTTCTCTAACAAGTCAATCTTGTACTTTTTTTTGGGTTGAACTTGTCCTCGTCTTTAAAAGGCTCTTATTATTCTCCCAATGAAATTAAATCTGCGATTTTTTAAAAATACTTAGGTTACTTGTAAATTTCTATGAATCCTTTCTATCCGCTCTCAATAAGTGCTTGATATTCAATTGTTTGGCTTTCTCAAAATTCTGCAGCTATAAAGAAATAACTTTTTCAGCTTTAAATTGGATATTTAAAAAAAAAAATATTCGATGGATGTTTTTTAATATAAATGATTTTATCAATTCACTGAATTCAACAAGTTGTTTTAAAACACTCAAAACTAGAGAAAACAGAAGAATTTTTCAATATAAAACGTTTTGAAAACGTTTAAGCTTGCACTGTTTTCTTCAAAAAAGCAAATATTTTCGAATTCGAAATTAAAGTATCGCTTAATTCCTATGTTCCCTGTAGCATCACATCACATAAAACATTCAAATTTACCCATGTAGAATGTAAAAACATCGAATTATGGGATTATATAGAAAAATATTTGTTGAGGACAAATATGTCCCAGACCCGCCCAAAGGGTTAAACGAAATTCCAACTAATCCAAATACACTCACATATTGCATTTCCTACTTTGTATGAAAACCAATCAAAAAATAGCACTTGTCAAAATGCAACACTGCGTTGTTGTCGATACAGTCGATAAAATCGTTGAAATCACGTAACATATGAAGGTTACGTGAACACACGCCAGTCACAACAAAAACCAAATCAAGGCAAACACTTGAAAACTTCAGCACGTATGTGATTCCCATGACAGCTAAAGTGGCTCGAAATAGTTCCTGGAATTCAAGTATCAACAAAGAAGAAGAACAGCCACCGAATGGGAGCAGAAATAAAATGAGTGGGCCACCCAGCCAGAAGAAGGAAACAAAAATGGTGGTTATGGCAAATCGGAAGCACATGTTGTTGATGCACAAAAACAACAAATGAAGCAGATCAAATCGATTTGTTACCAACACATATCACTGCAGCGACTACAACTGCCACTCGATCACCACAACACGACTACGCCAGCCACTTCATAGAACCCATAGACTTAGCATAGCGCCAGCAACTTGAAATTGGAACAAAGGGTATCTCGTTCTTCTAAAGGTTCAAATAATTTCGCAATAAAGCGTGAGATAAAATCGCACCAAGAATCAAGAGATCAAAAATATGAGCAAACAAATCAATTGATTCGAGTTCGTCAAACAATTTCGAAGTAGTTCAACCACGTTTCCATGACGCCACGTAAAGCTAAGGTTAAGATTGCAGCAAGTCCAGCAGTAGCGGCAGCAGCAACAACTGTTGCTTGCGACTCATCTTGTTGTGGGCCTCTGCCACAACAGAGCTAGCTTCTATATAAATAAATATATTTTTTTGTTTTTTTTTCTCTGCTTCACATTTGGGTTAACCCGTAAATCAGCGCTTCCGCAAGAAAGATTGTGTGGCAACACGTAAAATCAATGCCGAGCAGGCATGAAAATCTTCGAAGTTGAATTCGTCTGACGGTAGCGCAGTGAATTCGAGTGTGGATGAAACCCAATTTCGCATTGTTGCCAATTTCGCAGTAGCCACTAGAATGAGGAATCGACTGATGACTGGCTGACTGACTGCTGGAACGACTGTCTGAATGATGGCATGAGTATTCAATGTGAAATCACGTTACTTTTGTGCTTGCGACGAACGTTACAAATTATAACAACGAGTAGGTACTTGAAGCACGCTTCCCACTTCTGCGGATCTGGCAGTGGGTAGCTTCTTCCTTCGGCTTTTTCTAGCCATCATTCTAGCTGGTTGAAGAGGTTGTGGTTGTTGGTTGATTCGATTGCTTGCTTGGCCTGCGACTATCGACATCATAATCGCATGTTTGTTTGCATTAGACACTCTATGATTATGTTGTTGTAGCTATGGCCCAAAGATAGCTGACTGGCTTACTGACTGACTCACCGACCGATGAGGAATTATAGTCGCAGAGACAGAGAGACAGTCAATTTGCTGATTGACTGGGAGTCTTATTGATTGAGGAGACTTTGTGGCGCATATGAATTAGCTTCAAGTTGTCTTCGACTTTGGCTTTTTCTTAAGTTCTTAGCATATCTTTTAGTGCTAGTCGGTACGAGTAGTTGTTGTTGTTGTTGATGTTTTTGTTGACGAGTGCATAACCAAGTCATGGGAATTGTAACGTTTGTCTATTGATTGATGAATATCAAGATTACGTTACATAATTGCAAAATGTACTTGAAATGTTCTTTAAAAGACTGGGTTTTTTTTTCATTGCTTTTTAAATTTTGGTTTATTTTCAGTGACAGGATTTTTTTCCCTGTCGGTAAGTCAATAGGTCAGTAGATTTAAAACCAATTGTTTGTTTTACTTCAGGGACAAAGTTTAGCAAAAAGCTTGAAGTGGTTGCGATTAACCTAGTTGTAAGGTCCTTTTTGAGGAATATTAGAAATTATGGTACATTTCGGCGGAGCAGATTCACCAAAAAGGTGTTGGAGAAATGCCAGGACAAGAAATAATATCGATTTGAACAATGTCTCATCCTCAGAACTTATTAAACAGCCTGGTATTTTTATTCAAACAAACTTTTTCAAATTTCTAAACGCCATTTTTTCTCTTTAGGAACTTCAAATGTTTGCCTTGTTAAGTGGCTTCAAGTTAATAAACTCATCTGATCAAAAAGTCTTGGTTTGCATGGTTCTCATGGTTGTGTAAAAAACTTGTTCTCTAACAGTTTTTAGAACAGCAATCTTCTGAAGCAATTTCTTATAATTCTAAGCTGCAGCATTCAATTTTAAATCACTCTCAATTAAAATGAAAGTCTATGAACATCAATTAAGAATTGAGAGCGAAATAGAATCGAAGCTTCAATAATATATTATAATTTTCACTGAGAGAGAGTGAAAATCTTGGGAAAACACTTATACGACAAGTTTAAGTAACTGTAAGTTAATCTTTCTAACAACCAACATTAAAGCTAGATTTCACCATTATTCTGAAACGATTTGCCACTGCATTTAAATCATTCTAATCATAGCAGCAACCAACATCCGACATGGACACACTGCGGCTTGTGAGCCAAATTCATGTGTTGCGAAACGAATCGGTTGATAGAAGTGATTGATGGAAGAAACGGTCCTGGGTAGTAGGAAATAGGCATTGTAGATCTATAATATATACAATAAACTAGCCATTTCAGCCCTTGAAAGGACTTTGACCAATCTTCTTATGACCAAATTGTGTCCCTCAGGGAACCGCCTAATATGCCGTATATGCATCTTTTTGGCTGGATTAATTGCATGCAGCTAAGGCAGCGCGCATAGTGAAGCATATGAGCGTTTCGTTGCTGTGCTGTGAGCAAAGCATTTAGGTACTGTGCTGTTGAAAGCGTTTTGCAAAGCGTTTGGGTGCGCACGATGAAGCTTTTCTGTACGTTCAGGCGCGATGGAGTCGTCTTCAGAAGAAGAGTTTTTATAAGAAAGTGTTTTTATGAAATTGTTAAAAACTAATATAAAAAGAAAGCCAGAGAACGAAATAAATATAAACAATTGTTATGATCCTTTTGTGGTAATGTTTATGTTTCTGATTCCAAAGAGGAACATGAACAAAAATTGCAGATATTAATTTTATCAGCATTCATATTCCATCCACACAAAAAATTTTAATAAGTTCAAATCAACCAATTTAAGTAGAAACATATGTGTTTTCCTTTAAGAAAGTCAGCTTAATAAAATGCATAATCGTGTTTGTTTTATCTTGCTTCGATACCACAACATAACAAAACAAAATTATCAAGAAACAAACAAGAACAAAATACACGTATATTCGCAAGCAAACGCTCGCAAAAGTGGTGTGATGCGTTTGCTTGGGTAACGCTTGCGATAACAGCTTTGAAACGCACCGAAACGCTTCGCTCATATGCTTCACTATGCGCAGCCTCAGAAACAAGCATGTAAACAGTTTCTTCGCAACCAAAGCGCTTCGCTCACAGCACAGCAACGAAACGCTGATATGATTCACTATGCGCGCTGCCTTAGATTAATTCACCACATCAAAACTAATTTGAACATATTAGAATGCATGAACCAAGAAATACAGATCATGCAAACAAAAGAGCCGCCATATTGTAAACAAAACAAAGCTGATAGGTCTGACGTCATCGGTCACAAAATCTTTTGTTTACGTGTAGCGATTGGATGTGAAAAATTATTTCTTGAAGTTTTAAAGAATTATTACTGTTTACAATTCAGTAATTTTTTGTGTTTTTTATAAAAATGAAGTGTGCTGTAGCGACGTGCAATAATTCCAACAACAAAAAAAAAAAATTACTTTAAAATATAAACAAACAAAGTATTCAAACACTTTTTCGCGAATTAAACTTTTTAATTTCATAATTTTCCATTTATCTAAGTTTTCACATGTTTTGCATGAAAAACGTATGCAATATAGCTTTTTTGTGACCGATAACGTAGCACGAAAAATATACTTTTTTCTCGCACTGTTGATTGCTTGATCTTGTCTTGTTGGTTCATGATTAGAATGTACTTCGGTCCAATTAGCTTTAAGCGCAGCAAAGTATGTATGTATATGTATTTGTTTGTTTGATTTGTTGTGTTGTACTTGCTGAGAACAAAAAGAGTATAGTAGAGAGCAACATGCAGTTTATTGAGGTTCTCGCAGCACAAACGCTAACGATCAAGCAATGCATGGCATTTTGGATGATTTTTTAAAAAACTTAACACTTTAATTAAAGATACTTATTATTGAAAGTTCGTGAAGAAAATAACCAATAATCCTTTTGTAGAGCAAATGTGATATTTTAAAAATTATTTCATAAAAATCGGACCAGTACTTTTGGAGTTTTGCGGCAACAAAAAATTTTCACTTTCATTTTATATAATAGTATAAGATATAAGATAGAAGATATAGATATAGATATAGGTATAGATATAGATATAGATATAGATATAGATATAGATATAGATATATATATAGATATAGATATAGATAGATATAGGTATAGATATATGTTAGATATAGAAGATATATATATATAGATATAGAAGTATAGATATAGATATAGATATAGATATAGATATAGATATAGATATAGATATAGATATAGATATAGATATAGATATAGATATAGATATAGATATAGATATAGATATAGATATAGATATAGATATAGATATAGATATAGATATAGATATAGATATAGATATAGATATAGATATAGATATAGATATAGATATAGATATAGATATAGATATAGATATAGATATAGATATAGATATAGATATAGATATAGATATAGATATAGATATAGATATAGATATAGATATAGATATAGATATAGATATAGATATAGATATAGATATAGATATAGATAGAAAAACCAACGAAACCTCTGTATATCGGTGGTAAACAGAATTCAAGTGGGACCGTTCTTCGTTCACTAACGAATTTCTTTAAAGGGCGTCCAAAATATGATATTTATCCACAAAACATTGATGCTGTGCATAAACTGCTTGATCGTCATGGGACGATCACGATATGTTAATACCGTGAGATTGAGGCGTTCCTGGACATTACTTCCACCAGTATACATACCATTTTACATGAAAAAGACAATGTAAGCCGCCACACATCAGCTCAAACGAATCGAATCGCACTCTAGATATCGAATTAATGGATCATCCGCCGTACAGTTCTGATTTGGCACCTAAAGACTTCTTTTTGTGACCGCACAACAATTTCGTGAACAACGATTTTCGACGCCAGAAGGCGATTTTCTCATAAATATCAGCGACTGTTACATACCGTCTTTGAATTAATCCACATTCAAATAAACAAATCCTCTGGACCTAATGTATATCACCAATTGTGCTAAAAATGTATGCTTCTACCAGGCCCGTAGCCAGGATTTACCTAAGGGGGGGGTTTGGATTAAAAAAAAATATCGATCGTTTTTGATATCGATAAATGAAAAGGTAGTTTTTATATAATTACCAGAAAGATGGGAAAAATCAGTGGCTAGAAATGGACAATACTTTGAAAAATTAATTTGTAACAAATTTTTCACAATAATGCGGCAAAGTTAAAATTAATTTTTTATTTTTGTTTATTTTATTTATTTATATTAAGTCTCTTTTTGTTTTTTTTTTTTTTTTTTTTGTTAATTCTAATAACACAGCGTCCGCTGGGATACTGCAATCCCTATTATACTGCACACCCATTTAAAATAAAAAACGTGTGTTCTATAATTTCAAAACTGTTGTGTGTTGAGCTCAATGTGTTTCGGCTATATGTCTTGCTTATCGTTGCACTGTCACTTTGGAATACAGAAAGACGCTAAAAAAAATAAAATTTTACAAACTTCTAAAATGACGACAATTAAGCATCTTATATTATTATTTTAATAATTTACTTGCAAACTTATATCGGTTTAAAATTCTATATAAAAATAACCACGATTAGAATAACGACATTTTCTTGTATTTCCTGACTTTTGTAAAGGCCGCAATGAAAAGGTTAGAAAATGTTATTTAAAAAGTTTTTATTATCATTCGGTAAAATTACCAAGAGGTTGTGATTCTGCGGCCCCAAAACCAGTGCTAAAAAATACGCAAAACTTGCAATAAGCTGCATTTTCCAATTAGGAGTAAACCAACCAATGCCAACGGTTCAACCAAGAATGCTTAAATCGGAGTTTGCGAGAACCGCTGGCAGGAAAATTAAAATTTAGTGGAGGAACATAAATGCTTTGAAAACTTTCAAGGCGGTTCGAATCGGAAATATTGCTCATCAACTTGGAAATATCGTTATTTGGACATTGATATATTCTCGAAGTCGAAGGCAGTTCCGATGAATCAAATGATATTTCTGAAAAAATTTCTACAATCATACACACAAACTTAGAGTTATAAACATTAAAAGTAAATATTAATACCGCAACTGGTACTACCGCTTTCCACATAGCAGTCAACATTAAAGCTTTCTACAACTGCAGGTTACAAAGGAAGTTTTGAAGACTTTTCAGATTCCAAAGTTTCTTGAACTTTTTCTGCAATACAGTTGAAATATAATATTATTCGGATTTTATCGATTCCGCATCAAGCAAAAAGTTAATCCATTAATATTCAATCAATGCAAACACGCTACCAACAAAAAACACAGCTTTCAAACATTCAGAAATATTCGGCAACTTTTTAACCAGGGATAGAATATAACGGTTATTTTTTAATTTTTACATCAAAAGATCATTTATAAAAAAGTATTAAAAAATAATTTTAAACAAGGCAATATGAAGCTAGTGAATCAGAGATTCCGTTTTTGGCATGATTTATTTTTTCATGATTTTTAAGATAGAAATCATCTTCATTCAATTATTTGTGATCGATTCTTTTTTCGATCATATATAAAAATTATTTTTGATCTTTTTTTTTTCGATGAGAAATTAAAATTATTTTTTTTATCGTTATCTTTTCGATCAGATATATAAATTATATTTGATCGTTATTTTTTCGATCAGAAATAAAAATCATTTTGTGATCGTTATTTTTTCGATCAGAAATAAAAGTTATTTTTTTATTGATTTTTTTTCAACAGAAATAAAAATCATTCTTTATCGTAATTTTTGGATCAGAAATAAAAATCATTTCTTGATCGATATTTTTTTCAAGCAGAAATAAAAGTTCTTTTTTGATGGAATTTTTTCCAATCAGCAATAAAAATTATTACTGATCGTTATTTTTTCGATCAGAAATAGAAATGAATCAATGATCTATACTTTTCTAATCAGAAATAAAAATTATTTCTGGATTGAAATAATATTGATTGAAATTTCGATCAAATCAATATTTACAAATAAAACTTTTGAGTTAGATAATAAACTCAACATAAAACTTTTGAGTTGAGTTAAATAAAGAAGTTGTTGCTTCGAACCCACGTTACCAAGTTAGCTAGTCGTCTTGGACAAGGATTTGAACAACGATTTTGACGAAGATAAGGACACGATCTTAGACATGGATTTGGAAAAGGATTTGGATTAGTACTTGGTCAAAGATTAGGTTAGGCAAAGATTTGGCCAAGGATTAGGACAAGAATTAGAATAAGAACTTAGACAAGAAAATATTAGTAGGATTAGTAGACAAACTGGTAGCATGAAATGGTTGTAAAAAATAGTAGTAGAAAATATTGATGAAAAATAGTAGTAGAGCACTAAAGAAAATATTAATAGAAAATAACTGTAGAAAATAGAAGTACAAAATATAAGTAGTGTCCCATCTAAGGTTATCATATCGACCAACCCCTCTACCTGTGTGTCACGAGTTCGATACCCTCTTTAGAAAAGCCAAAACCACTTTTATTTTTTCCTATCTTCCTCTGTTTTCGAGTTACAGTGCTTTGTTAAGTTTTCATTTTATTTTAATTTATATCTTAATATACATGTTACTTTTTTTATCGATTTAATATAGATCAAAAAATAATTTTTTTTTTCTGATCGAAAAAATATCGATCAATGATTGATTTTTATTTCTGGTCTAAAAATATCGATCAAAAGTAACTTTTATTTCTAAATATATAAAAATATAGATAAATGATTAATTTATATTTCTGATCGGAAAAATAACGATCGCAAAATGATTTTTATTTCTGATCGAAAAAATAATAGTCATAAAATGATTTTAAGTTTTGATCTAAAAAAATAACGGTCACAAAATGATTTTTATTTTTGATCGAAAAAATAACGATAAAAAAATAATTTTTATAAAATGATTGATTGATAGCGAAAATCGTTATTTGCGGTCCCTATTTTTAACACATTTACGCATTGATAAAGGAAAAACATCATTTAAATCAAGCACTTACTTTCCACCGTTCTAGCCTTTTTACTTCTGGTTTCTGCAGCGAATTAAGTAGGCTCATTTTTGTAGTTTTGGCACAATAAAATTAACAATAGAAACTCTTAAACTTATCTAACGAAACTCAATCAAAATTTCACTACTCTCACGTAACACCTGTTAACGCAATAAATTCTTAAATTGCTGGTGGTAGACAAAGTTCAATCAAACTTTTTTCGATACTTAAGCTTATTGATGTTTTCGCTGTATTTCGCTATATTATTTTTTTATACTTTTTGGACCATAAGGGGGGGGTTTTAACCCTAAAAACCCCCCCCTTGTCTACGGGCCTGGCTTCTACACTGGCTCGACCTTTGCGTAACCTTTTCAACATCTCTTACAGGACAGGAGTATTTCCATCTTTTTGGAAGGTCTTGGTGCTGGTGATAACTTTGGAAGGTGTTGATGATAACTTTGCTCGGTGGATCACGTGTTTTCTTAAGAACACATTATGATGTTCCTCATAGAGAAATGAAACCAGTGTGTTCACTTCTTTGGTGAAAGCAGATTTGTTGCTCTGGATATTTCAAAGGCCTTTGGCCGGGTATGATATAAACTAATTGCATCTGGTGTCAAAACATATGGTGTTGGTGATAACATTACGCGGTGGATCATGTGTTTTCTTAAGAACAGATCAACTCGTGTCGTGAACACGCCAGGTTTATCAACGACCTTCTGTCGTTGACTCATAACCCAATTCATTCGTTTGCGGACGACAGCAGCATTTCTCATAAATATTCTTGCAATTCTCATAAATATTCTCCGCCCGAGCTCTTTGGAGATTGAAAGAAAAGGGGAAAATACGAATGTCACACTGTTTAATGACTTGAAAAAAATTCTCCGAGTGTTGCTCCTAATAGAGTTGGGTATAATGCTAGCTAAGCCCAGAGTTGCTTGTTAACTCACAAGTGAATGAACTGCCCCTTAGCTCCCTTTAATGTGAACGGTGCAGATCTTGATGAGTCAGATGTTTTTGACTTTCTGGGCACATCGATCAAATGTCATCTTCGTTGGAATGATCAAATTTGTCAATGTGTCGAAAGAAGCGGCCAAGTGCCTAGGTTTTTTAAAAGATTGGACTCACTTGGACTCATAGCACCCACATACAACGTTCCACTATCGAATCACTGTGGGGAATTATAATGATTTATGAAAAGTGTACGTAGCTATAGTGCGATCACAGCCATTTTAAGTAAATTTGCTAACAGTATGCATACGAACGAAACAACCAAATTTTACTCCAATATGATCAAAACTGAAATATAGCATTTCTATTATTTTGTGGGCAGTAAAAGTGGGCGTGGTAAAATGTATATAGCCCCTGTTCAGTGTAGTAATTTAAGGAATCGTTTGATATTCATCGATTTTATAAAAATCCATTAAGTGCCTGAGCAGTCTATTGCATAGAAACATACAAACAAATACATATATTATATATATTTAGTACATATCATATTAAAAAAAACATATCCAAAAAAAATGTTTTTGAAAATTTTAAAATGCGCCTCTTTTCCATGAATACAATATTCGAACCCTTCCATATCGAATTCAAAATATATTCAGTTGAAAGTTCTATGTTTGTCTAAATATATTTATAGGTCGTCGGATTATTCACAAACTTTCGAAACGTTCTTGAAATTCTCGAATTATGCAAACTTATTGAAGTTTCATCCAACATGACCAAAAATTTGTGTAGATACTTAAAATAACTTCGTATCCAACCGAATTAAATCAGACCCAATCATAAATCACATCACGAAAACTTAATTTCAACAGCAATAAAATCAAACACGATAACAACAACAACAACAGCAAGAATACAAGCAGAACAACAACAACAACACAAACAATCGATAACAACCACTATGAAATGGAAACTATTTGAAAATCGTTTGCAACATTTTAATAATATGTTTACTGCGAACTATAGCCACTTCGAACAACAACATCAACAACAGCAACAACAACAGCAAAAACAACTACAACAACTTAGACTTCAACTACGAACTCCAATGTTTAGAAATTCCGGCTCACTTAGGGAAAACAAACAAAAAAAAAGCGATGAAAACCGAAAAAAATGCAAAACTGGCCCAAACTTCATACCAATCAGGTCAACATGGTCAGCATGCGAATAAATTATGTTAATGCGCTCCTCCAACATAAAGTGCTATGAAGACGCAAACTTGGACGGACATGGATTCAGTTAGTTGGTGGCTCTGTTTTTTTTTTTTTTGTAACTAGCGCCATCTATGTTTGGTGCTTATGATTTATTTTGCTACTCTTGCTTCTTACTTTTTTTTTTGTTTTTTCATTTTTGACTGGTAACATAATTCCATATCAGCGTGATTTCACGTTGATGCTCGCTCACTCAGCTTGTTGGTAGTTTTATTGACCACCGTGACAACAAACATTTGCTGGAAAATGCTCAGCTATGGCATTTATGGCCTATACGTTAAGTTGTTGTAAATCATGTGAAATCAATTTTCCTGAATTTGTAGAAATTTTGTTGTTGTTTTGTTTTTTAATTTTTTTTTTATAGCAAATAATTCGTGATTTGTTGTTTTAGGTCTGCTGTTTGGTAGCATAACAAAGCCTGTTGTTAAATATTTGTTCCATCCATGCATCTAGTATTCCATCCATCCATCTATCTATCCATCAATCATCATAGAAAAGTGGTCGTATCCATGTTTTATATGAACAAACATTCGCATGTAAAAGCTTTAAAATTGGTAAAACGATCTTCGACACACGATTCGATGAGCCATAAAATTGAAAGTAGAGACTTTAGGATAAACGTTTAACGAAATGTTTGATCAGGGCAGTCATACATGATGGAGTTTTTCTTTTTTTTCACAAGCGTTGAGCTTTTTAAATTAACAAGTTTGAACTTTAGTCTGAAGAAATGAAAGGCGGAATGGTTGTTGGGTATGTTTGAACCAATTTAGGGTCATTACAACAAAATGTACAAGTCATAAAAATAGATTTAACTCATAACAAAAATTCAGAAACAGCTTCTAGAGCTTTCTGTAAGCTTTCCGGTACACTTTTTCACGCTTAAATAAAACAAATAAGTAACTGTTATAAAGAGTGATTTTTTAAGTGCCTGATAACTTTTTTTTTTAAAAAAACGCATAAAATTTGCAAAATCTCATCGGTTCTTTATTTGAAACGTTAGATTGGTCCATGACATTTACTTTTTGAAGATAATTTCATTTAAATGTTGACCGCGGCTGCGTCTTAGGTGGTCCATTCGGAAAGTCCAATTTTGGGCAACTTTTTCGAGCATTTCGGCCGGAATAGCCCGAATTTCTTCGGAAATGTTGTCTTCCAAAGCTGGAATAGTTGCTGGCTTATTTCTGTAGACTTTAGACTTGACGTAGCCCCACAAAAAATAGTCTAAAGGCGTCAAATCGCATGATCTTGGTGGCCAACTTACCGGTCCATTTCTTGAGATTAATTGTTCTCCGAAGTTTTCCCTCAAAATGGCCATAGAATCGCGAGATGTGTGGCATGTAGCGCCATCTTGTTGAAACCACATGTCAACCAAGTTCAGTTCTTCCATTTTTGGCAACAAAAAGTTTGTTAGCATCGAACGATAGCGACGAATCGACATTTCACGGTCTTCAGCAACACTCTCAGAAACAGACGCAATATTCTCTTCTGTACGCACTGTACGCATTCGTGTGGTTGGTTTAATGTCCAATAAAGTAAACTGAGTGCGAAACTTGGTCACAATCGCATTAATTGTTTGCTCACTTGGTCGATTATGTAGACCATAAATCGGACGTAAAGCGCAAAACACATTTCGAACCGAACACTGATTTTGGTAATAAAATTCAATGATTTGCAAGCGTTGCTCGTTAGTAAGTCTATTCATGATGAAATGTCAAAGCATACTGAGCATCTTTCTCTTTGACACCATGTCTGAAATCCCACGTGATCTGTCAAATACTAATGCATGAAAATCATAACCTCAAAAAAATCACCCTTTAAATAAGATAAAATAAATATTAAGAAATTAATCTTCAAAACCTATGCGAGTATATTCATATGTCATACTGATGAGTCATTAAATAGAGTTAAGTCCCGTGCAGTGAGTTCTCTCTTACACGGAGAGAAATAATATTCTTATATTAAGCAAATATTTTGCTTATTTAAAATTTAAGAAAATTTCAAATTAAGCCTTTTTTACTCAAATCAAAGACAAAAAAAAATAAAATTAAGAAAAAAAATTTATAATGAACATTTAGTTCTTTAGGGGGTATTCTAGTATAGATTATTGAAAAAATCAATTTTTGTTTTTTTAAATATTTTCGAAGATTAGACCATTGAAAATATATCCTCCAAAGGAATTTTTAAAATTTCAATTATTAACGAAGTTATAGTCATTTTAGTGACGCAGCAACTAAACCGGTTCAGATGAAACTCAAATCTTTAAACGCGTTTTTCTCGAAACTACCTTTTTCGATGCAGTTGTCATAATATCTCAAGTTCTAGTGGAATATTTTTAAAAAATTTGGGAAAGTTAAAAAATTAGTGAGGAAATTGACCTCAATTTTTGAGTAGCCACCATTTTGCGAAAAAAATTTTCACTTTTTCAAGTTCACACTATACTGGCATTTAAACTGATCAAAAATTATCCATAATTTTATTTTTTAGGTGACCAGAAGGGTAGATATCATGATTACCGGGACACGGTTTTCCCCCCTCCTTCCCCTCTACTTCAACGACGCATAAAATGCTAAATTTTAATATTTTTTTTTTATTTTTTATGTACTCTTGAAATATGAATAAATAACCCAGAAAAATAAATTGATAATAAAAATATGAATTGCTTTTTTTTATGAATCGTCAAAATCGCGCGAAATTCGGGCTTCTAGACTAGAATACCCCCTTAAATTGTGTACAATAAATGTTGCTTGAAACAAGATTAAAATACTTGATTCTAGAATATGGAACAAGACTTATGTAAATCAAGAAAATATTTTCTTAATTTAAGCAATCGTAGAGAATTATTTTAGTTTTCAAGTTGTTTACTTGAATCAAGCAAATTTTTCTCACTTCAACTCATATTGACATGCTTATAATTCACAACATGTTTACATGAAAACATGTTTAAGATGGTGCAGATTGACAAATTATGGCATGGTTCGAAGGTGCATGATCTTATATTTTACTTTACTTTGAAACATGTAAGCGTCTCCAAGATATATTTAGCATATTCGAGTAGTTTTTACGATCGGTTATCCTACATCTTTGCTGAAGGATTTTCATTATAATAAGAAATTTAAGTTTCTAATATCAAGCAAAACAATCTAGCAAGAAATTATATAATTAGTTAAAATACCCCCACGGCCGAACCAAAATGTATTCAAAGTCTTAAGCAGTCTAAAAAATGTTTACTTGTAAAAACATTTTCGTCATAGTTTTAACAGAAATTATTGCCTTTTGTTTTTTGATAAAGTCACTTTGTATAGGAGGTAGGCGTGGATTTTATTCGATTTGATTAAATTTTATACACAGAGTACATGTTGTATATCAAAGTTCATATGCAAAATTTCAAGTCCATATATTAATTTTTGTGTAATTCTAAGAGATTTTACCTTTTTGATAAAGTCACTTTGTATATGAGGTAGGCGTGGTTTTCATCTGATTTCGCTCATTTTCGAAATAAATTTTTATTTTTTAGATACAAGTTTAAATATCGAAGTTCTTGATGATAGCTTGAAAATTGCGTCTGTAATCGTGATCACAGACTGACAGACAGATAGACGGACAAACAGACTTAATCGTGGTGATGCTGATCAAGAATATATGTACATACTTTTCTATACCTATCACGCCACCTTATGGGCGTTACAAACGGAGTGACAAAACTAAAATATCCCTTTTAAATTTTTTAAACGTAGACCCCTTCGGACTATTTTCTGTTTCAACCCTAAAAAAATATGAGCGATGGTAAAAGATTTGCCAACAATGGAGAGATGCAATCTTCTTGAGGAGCTCGACGGCACTTACTATAAAATGGTATAGAAGCTAATAAATATCGTTGGGAAAAGTGTATCGAACTGAAAGAAGACTACCGGTAGGGTGAAGCGTTTCGTTTTTATTTGGAGGCTCACAGCAGCCCCAAAAATTATAATTTTTGAATGGTTTTTGGCTTAAATCGCAAGAATGGAAATTTTTCGAATTTCTATGCGCTCGGATTTGAACATTTTCGATTTCGGCAACAAATTATGGAGATGCTTTGAAAATGTTCTTTTTCGATTTTTGAAAAATAGTGAGGTGAAGCGTTTTCATGCACAAATATCAACAAAAATTGGTTTAATGAGTTTTGAGACATTTGTGGCGTATTTACGATACTTACGACGTGTGACCGTCGCAAGCCCAAAAAACGTTATGACATGCCAATAATTTTCGGAACTCGTATTGTCATGATGGAGGATGATCTTCCTTCGGTTATTGGTTTTCCTCAATTCTCCGAAGATTTCCGGCAAACGAATGGTTGTGTACTATTCATGGATAATAGTTCTCCGTTGCTCAAATGGTACAGTTGCTACATGCCCGGGTTTTCTAAAAAAAACCATTTACTTGGAAAAGCTCCGTCTACAGAAAACTTTTGACGAGTTTTGATAACTTTTCAAAGATCCAAATAGTGGATTGCGGCTTTGTGTCGGACTCACAAGCGTAGATTCATGAGTCGTCACCTGTCGTAGACATGTTTCGAGCCACCCTTGATGTATTTTTTCAGCATTTCCTTCAACCACCTGACACGAGCCTTTCTTTGGGCAACCGTCAAATGATGGGGTATTCAACGGGAACAAATCTTCCTGACGCCTAAATGCTCATGTAAAATCGAATGTACTAACTTGATAAAAAAGTTCCCGGAATCACCACCGTGTGACGTCCTCAACCACCCAATTTGAGTTCTCTTTCTTTTATGTGGCCACATCTGCCATTGACATTCTATGAAATTTTCAGCTTGATAGCTTGACATTTGTAAAAGTGACGCCGTATTAAGTACATCTGCTATTGTGTGTGTGTTTTCGATTTTATACAATTTAAAAAATGGAATTGAATTCGCAAAAACGAGCTTGTATTAAATTTTGCGTTAAAAACGGTTTCAATGGTGTAACGACATTGCAAATTTTAGAAAAATGTTTCCGCAACGATACTCTGAAGAAAACAGTCGTTTATCAGCGGCACGAACATTTCAGAAGTGGCCGTGAACGATGATGAACGCAGTGGCAGGCCATCGACATCGAAAACCGACGAAAACATCAACAAAACATCAACAAAATCAAATAATGGATGACCGTAGACCGGAAATTGACCATAAGAGAGATGGCAAAGGAGTTGGGCAATGCTTTTGGATTTGTTCGAGACATTTTGGTTAATAATTTGGGCCTCAGACGTGTCGTTGCAAAGCTGGTGCCAAAAGCCCTGAATTTCATGCAAAAAAGGGTCCGCGTTGGCGTTGCAAAAGACATGACTCCCGAGGCCGAATCCGACCCAACATTCATCAAACGGATCATTACTGGGAACGAGATGTGGATTTATGAGTATGACACGCAATCCTGGCATCAAGCGAGTGAATGGCGTTCACCGAATGAGCCGCGACCGTAAAAACCAGGTCGTTTTCAGTCCAAAAAGAAGGCGTTGTTCACGGTTTTCATGGATTATAAGGGTGTTGTGTATCATGAATTCCTTCCACAAGGACAACAGCAGTCAACAAGGAGTATTATTTGGGCGTTATAAGACGATTGCGTGAAGCAATTCGCCAAAAGAGACTGGATTTGTGGGCAACCAACTCGTGGATCTTGCACCACGATAGCGCACCGTCGCACAATGCCATGGTTATTCGTGAACATTTGGCTAAAAACGAAACGAATACCATTCAACAACCATAGAATTCTCCTGATTTGGCTCCCTACGACCTTTTCCTATTCGGTCAACTCAAGAAACTGCTCCGCGGAACGCGTTTCAGCACCCAAGATGAGATCATGGAAAAATCGAAGTTGGCCCTGATAGCCATACCGCAAACCGAATATAAAAAATGTTTCGGGGATTGGATCAAGCACTGGCATAAGTACGTTGCAGTTGATGGGGAGTACTTTGAGGGGGACAATATTGATTTTGATGTATAATCTTGTATTCTTAATTTCCTAAATAAATTCCTGAAATTTTTGATCAAGGTTGTACGCTAGTCCCACTAATGCCCAAGGATGTCTTCATCTCACAGTACGTCACATACCGGTCTGCTTTCAACAGTTCATGCACAGCATCGAAGATTTCTACCACAACAGCCGTTCTTGGACGACTTTCACGAAATTCGTCTTGGAGAGAACGACGTTTTACAGTCGTTAATTGTGGTGCTTTATCACGAAAAATCGAACAAAGTTGATCGATGTATTTTTTTCTTATCAATCCATGTCGAAAGTCGTAAAAAATCATCATCCGAAAATGTTCACATGTTAATTTCATTTATTTGCTGAAATAAAGTTTTCAAATCACTGTAAACAACAATATACGTTAAGAGCACATACACCAAAATGTTGTGAAACCGTTTATGTAAGAAAATGTCATATTTTCGAATGCAACTGTCAAAATTCGTCTGGCAATGCTTGGTGTTGCCGAGGCACAAAAGTTAAAAAGTAGCCCTCGTATCAAGCAAAAACCTATAATTTTCTAAGTGACTATTATACAGTTCCAGGGTACTCCTCACTTGTTTTGAGCTAACTATACTATATATTTAGGTCAAACTCCGATTGAAATGATATTTTGTGTATAAGGGTCAATTGCAAAATAAACGTACACAAAGAGGTTTTCATGTTTTGTTCTTAAAGTTTCTTAAATTTTCCCGTTAGAATAGTCAAATTGAGTGAAAATTAATGGAGCATTCAAAGCTGTTTTTAGGGCTTTGAAAAAATCATTTTTTTATGGTTTTTATACGATTTTTGTATTGAACGTCACACAGCAGATATACGAAAAAAATCACTAAAAATTTGAAAAATGTTATAAATTAAAGCTTACTGTGATGTTTGTTAAGTTATTTACTCAGTGAAATCAGTTTTTGCAAAAATCGCCATTTCAGTTACAGAAATAATAATTTTTTACCAAAAATACCTACATATTTTACAATTTTAAAGGGAAAAAATTAAATTGTTTCTCCAAAAAGACATCAACATAGAGGTTTAAAACCACATCTTCATTTTATATCATTGGAAAGGTATAACCTATCGTAAAAACGTAAAAAAACGTTGTCTCAAAACAGACCCTATTTTGGCCGCGAACAATTATTCGAAAAATTTATAACTTCGAATTTGGTTTTCATATCAATAACCCAATACAAGAAAAATATTTGAGAGAAATCGGAGATGGTCAGTGCAGCCGATCACTTCAATGTGAAATGGTAAAAGTTAGTAAAAACAAAAAACAAAAATCAGGTCAAAGTCATACATACATAGGTACCATTATTTTTGCTTTCGTTTATATTCTTCATTTCGTTCCTTATCTAGCTTTATTTTTTCCCGATATCTTCGCGCTCTTTCAGCAGGCATTTACTTTGCTATTTTACTCTTAAATATATAAATACGAAATACAAAATGAATACTTCAGCCGGTGTACATTTGCCACTTTTTATTTTTTATTTTTTTTCTTAGGAATTTTATTTTACAAATATACTAAAACAAAGAAATTAATCAAAACTTATGAAACAAAGATTATAAACTTGGATTTTTTCGATTTACTATTTTTGCTTTAACAAAACTACGCGTGACGTTCAATACATTTTTACACGTTCTTATCATGATGAACTGAGAAAACACAAAAAAATGTACTCTAATATTATTTAATCGTCTTGATTTTTAGAATTTCGTGAGAACTAATCTCTGCACTTTCTTAATATAACTTTCTCGTTATCAATACCACACCTAAATTAAAACTAACGAAGCGTAAAAGTGACGTAATTGAAGTGACGTTCAATACAATGCGCGGGGACTAAACGTAAATCGAAAGCCGAATTCGCGATGACAATGTTTTGAGAATAACAACAAAATAAAACATAAGAAATAAATGCTATCATTACAAAACAGTTATTATTTGTTACATTTTTGCGTTATTTTTAACTTTTTTTCACGTTTTTCATCAAAAAGTGTAACTGGGGACACATGTTTTTGTATTAAGCGAGTACGAGAGAGCAATATAACATTCTTCAAAACAAATATGCAAACAATTTTAGGATTCTGAAAAATATGTTTTATTTTTATGTCAATAAATATTCTTCAGTGATCACTTTCTCATGTTTTATTTGTTTTTTTCTTTTTGTTTTTACCTAAAAACAGAGTTAAAAACACGGGGACAAAAAAGAGCGTTTTGTATGCAATTGACCCATAAACATTTGCATCTAATACAAATATTTTACTTAAAGCTAAGTTAAAGTAAATTAAAAACCACGCCACAAAAAGTCAATTCATAAAAATAGTGACCGGTTTTCATTTCAAAATTTTATATAATTCATATGTATACGAATAATTTTAGACAAACAGTTCTTTTTGGTAAAATTGTAAAATATTTTTCAAATAATAAAGTTTTAACAAAACTTATATTTATATATATACATTAGAGTGGCCCTTAAATTTTTTTTTTAGAAATTGAACATGTGCGGTGCTCTCGTTTATTTCTTATCATATCAAAAGTATATTGTGAAAATTTCAAGAAAAAATATTAATATTTAGACGTGCCGCAAAGCGAAACTTCATTCAAAATATGCCTTTATATTGGAAAAAATTGTTTTTTTTCCAACAATAATTAAAATGAAGACAATTTAATGTTCTTTTCTAATCTACTCAACATAATATCGTATTTTACATAACATTATCTCTCAAACGAGCTATCATCCGTTGAAATTGGCTACAAAGTGAGAAAACTACAACTATTTGGTCGAGCGAAAAAAAAAATTTTAATTTTTTTCTAAAATTATTTTACTAACGTTCTGCAATTATGTTTAACCAATCAACTTATTACATTTAAGACAAAAAATATATATAATTGAATCTACTAAAAGTGAAAGCACTGGTTACCTTCTAACATAGATGTCCTTCAAGTATTATTTTTTAAGATAAAAACAGTGAAATTATCTTTGAATACAAGTGCAAGTCTTACTATAGAAGAATGCAAATTAATTAAACACTTGTACCTTTTTGTGTTTTTAAAAAAGTTTATTATTTTTTATTCACTTCACTTAAATACTCTAGGAACTCAACTGGCTGAGCTGGGCTAAAAACCTAACTGTGAAAATCAGTTCTTCTCTTATTTAAAGGCTTTTAATATAAACAAAACTGAGGATGGCTTGATCGCGTTATTATAAACAAAAGTATTTCATCACAATATGAAATATTGCATCAGCCAGAATATTTGCTGACATAACAAATTTAAGCTTAAGAAAAAGAATCTTAAGACAAAACCATTCTTGAATCTTTAAGATACAATTTTCTTTACATTTACAATTTACTTATTGAATAAAGGGTGATCTTAACTTGCATAGATTTTTGGAAGAAGGCAAGCATACCTACCAGAGTTCCCCCATCGATGTGTTCAAAAGTTGTTAGATTTGCACAAATGTTCGAAAAATTTACAAAGAAGTCAGTAACGCACAACAGAAAAGCAGCAAATTAAGGAGACTTTATTCTGCGATGAATTTTACAATCTATTTGATATTTCACACAGGGACGTTCTGAACCTAATCCGAATAGAGGATGACAGACAGTTTTTACTACTCCAGAGAGAAAATGGAAGACCCGGTTGCATGATTGACGTTGCATGATTGACGTCTTAAGAGCATGGCAGAAGCTCAAACTTATTCGGAAAAAAAAGAAAAACAGAGGAAGCGCAAACTCGAGGAGAAGAAAGTATGATTTATAAAATAATTAAAAATTGGTTTAGCTTTATTATTTGAGTTTTACTACTCTGAAAAAAAAAGTTAGCTTAAAATTAAACACAATGTGTTGTTAAATTGACTTTTTTTTCATATGTTTTTCAAAATTTTTAAATACATTTGCTCTTACTTTGACGAAATTTGTTGCAAGCTATTTTTTAAACACAAATATCGTCAAATTAATAACAATTGTCGTCAATTTTAAAACATTTTTTTTTCAGTGTAGTATTATAATGTAGAAAGAGCACAGGAAAAATATTATATGAATTACATTTTCCATGAGAATTAATACAACCCAGATAGACAAATATACCTTTTCTCCTCCTTTTGTGTTGTTCGACGAAAGTCTTCCAACAGAAATTAAAGTTGACATGGCTAAAAAAATCCAGGAAGATGACCAGTTTGAAAGTGATAGCAGAAAGAAAGTATTTTTATACAAACACCATCTTCTTTTGACTTTTTGAGACTTTTTATCACCATCATCAATGAAATTTTCCCAACGTTTCAAAATTGGAACAGATTTCCTTTAAGTACATTCAAAAGATTGGAAATCTCAAAAAGACTACACTGATGTTCTGAAAATCAGTACTTTTAGAGAAGTAATGACACATCTTAACATGCGGTTAAATTAATAACTGATTTTAATAGCCTCCTAACTAAGAACACAAACCAACAGGATTATCTCCTAAAAGTATATATGTATTTCTGATTATTTGATTGAGAATTTAATGATTATCCGGGACTATCGTAAGAAATATCCAGGATACAGTCGAGAAATTTTATTTTGACCCTACGAACAATAACTAAAGTAAAAACAATTATGAATAATAAACGGTGTTAAGTTTAAATAAAAAAAAAAAAATAAAATAATAAATGCATTGATTAAGATTTAATTTTATGTGGTTATTGTTGTGTTAGAAACGTACAAACTTTATACAATTTATAATTAGAAACATAATTTTTTTCAAAATAATTAATTTTACTTATGTATATTCGAAAAAAGTATTTTTTAAAAATAGCTTTTTTGCTCCACTAAAAATTTCGAGTTTTCGCATTTTTACCCGATTTCGACACATAATATCTCCTTGGAAAGAAATGTTTATGCTCATGCGCCAATAAAAGATTGAAAAAAAAAAATTACATTAATTTCATTTGTTTTCGGAAAAAAAATATTTCTTAAAAACAATAAAAATGTAATTTTCGTATTAGTCAACTGTTTTCGACGAATGATAGCACGTTGGGAAAATAAATTAAATGCCTAATGCGATATTTTGTTTCGTTGATTAAAAAATCACACAAAATTGTCTTAATTTTAATTATTGTTGAAAAAAAACAATTTTTTCCAATATGAATGTGTATTTCGAATGAAGTTTCGCTTTGCGGCACGTCTAAATATTAATATTTTTTCCTGAAATTTTCAGAATATAATTTTGGCATGATAAGAAACAAACGAGGGCACCGCACATATTCAATTTATAAAAAAAAAAATTGCGCATACAGTTAAGGGCCACCCTAATATACATATATATACAATAAAATATGTTCTACACGGCATTATATTACAATAGAGGATTTTGGGAAAAAATGTTGAGTGTAATGTTGAGATTAAATCTGTTACTTTTAAACTGAAAATCTATTGATAAGTTATGGTACCAAATTTCTTTAAAACCCTACTACTCAATGCAACTCACTCTAGCCCCCCGTCAGCTCCTAAGAAAGTTCAACAAACTTGTTAAGTGAATAGCGGATGTCAGTTCGACGCTTAATTTATTCCTCAAAACTAAATTAAGCATGATCGTCTTTTAAGTTATAATTGCAAAGGTCAGTTTTTATAGATCTAATTAGCATAAAATGTTGATGTATAAATTATGTGCTTAAGATGTAACCAATCAATCTTTTGTTATTTTTTAATAGCTGTATTTATAATTTAAGCAGCTTGTTTCATCTTCTTATCACAATTATTTTTTTTCTCTTGCTTACATTTCTGTTGTTGTTCATGTTTTATGTAAATTTTAAATTTTTTATAAATCATACTTAAAATAAAGTATTTATTAAATTTTATTGACATACTTTTGAACATTGGTTTGGTTTTACTTTCAGTTTTTTTTTTTTTTTTTTTTTCTTACTCCGTTCATGACCAAGTCAAGTTTATTATTTTATTTTGACCGGTTGTTGACATTTGGTTAGTCTTCATATAAACAATATTTTACTTTGTTTAACACGTGACTGTAATATTTTTATCCAAAACATAAACATTGTTCAAACATAAATAATAACACGGTGTTACAAAATGAAAACAAATCAAAAAACTTGCCTCGAGACATAGAAGAGGTAGTAGGATTGGTTGAACATAAGATAACTGCATACTTAGTTTTTTGAATATACCCTCAAAATCGGGATTTGTGGTCAAAAAACCGATTTTTGGTAGGTGCATGTATAGTTTGTTATGTAACTCCGTTATATCTAGCTCAATTTCAAAAATTTAAACATTGATAAAAAGAAGAAAAATATACCCTTAATATAATATATAGACCGTTGTTTTACAAAAAGAATTAAAAAAGTTACAGATAAAATCATTTGAAAATTTCTCATTTTTTTTAATTTTTTCAACTTCAACAACGTTTTGTTCACAAATTTTGTTTTGTGGCACTATTAGTTTTAGCAGGCTTCTGAAAGCCTGTTAAATTTTGCGTTCAACAAGCTATCATTTACTTCAATTGGCTGAAATACAAAAGCACTATCGAATTTTTAGTATTCGTAATAAAATACAAAAAAATTTTTTTTTTTTTCTAAAAATGTTTTTTTGACCTTTTTCGTTTATATATATTATCATAAAGCTGGTGTATTGCCCGGATGTGACGGAACTGTTTGCAGTTTTCAACCACAAACACGCTCCGAATGAATGGCGTTTGTTTATTGAGGGATCTTGCAAGAGTATGATTTATTTAAAAACTTTTTGTGTGATTCTTGATATGGTTAAATTCTGATATATGTATGTCGCCGACTTAAAGGCTCTAACAATACTGTTTGGAATGCAAGGTGGATATACCAAGTATCCTTGCATTATTTGCGAATGGGATAGTCGTGCGACTAATAAATATAAGCAAAAGGACTAGCCACTGCGTGCTTCATTTCAAGTTGGCAAAAAATATGTTTTGAATACTCCACTGGTGCGACCTCAAAATGTAATCCTACCGCGGCCTCGGTAGTCGAGTTGGTAGCGTGATCGACTGCCACCCCAGAGGCCCCGGGTTCGATTCCTGGCCAGGCCATGGTCCTTCGCTTTTAACCTTTCTTAATTTTCTATCCTCATTTCTAATTAACTGAAATTAAAAATTCATCAATATTTACGACATGAAGTTGTAGTTGATGGTAGAGAAGTTTGTGGATGAGATGACTTATAACTTGAATTGACTGAGGTAAAGGCATAACACTTGCGTCTGATTGACTGAATAGGTATTCCACCTCGAACCAAGGCAGACTTGACTGAATAGGTATTCCACCTGAAATCCTTGGTTCAAAGCTAAAAAAAAAAAAAATCTGATTGCAGCGTTTCCTAGGTTAAGTGAGGCCAAAATCAAAGAAAGCATCCTGCACGTTCAAATCTTTTATAAAAGTTATTTATTCATTTCGGTTATTCTAAGGTTTATTTGTGGGCCCACAAATTCGGAAAATTTTCTTGGACACTGATTTCGTTTCTAAATTAAATCCAGTTGAAAAAAAGAGCTTGGAATTTTATATTAGTTTTATTTCGTTATGCATTTATTTCCTCGGCAACAAGAAGAGTCGAAATTACTTAGATGTTGTAAATGGATTTTTAAGTGCCTACGAAGAAATGGGCTGCAATATGTCAATTTAAATACATTTTTTGCACTCCCATATAAACTTTTTCCCGAATTGCCTTGGGCAGTTTAGTGATGAACAAGGAGAAAGGTTCCACCAGGAGATGGAAGCTATAGAAACCGGCTTTCAGGGAAAAAATTCCATAAACATGCTGGCGGACTTCTGCTGGTCCCTAAAACGTGAAATCGATTATAATATATGAAAACGAAAAAGGTCAAATTAAAATTTTAAGAAAAAAAAAAAAAAATTAAAATTTTTTGTATTTTATTACAAATACTAAAAATTCCATAGTGCATTTGTATTTCAGCCAATTGAAGTAAATGATAGCTTGTTGAACGCAAAATTTAACAGGCTTTCAGAATCCTGCTAAAACTAACTGTGCCAAAAAACAAAATTTGTTAACAAAACGTTGTTAAAGTTGAAAAACTTAAAAAGAAATGAGAAATTTTCAAATGATTTTGCTTGTAACTTTGTCATTTCTTTTTGTAAAAAAACGGTCTGTATATTTTATTGAAGGTATGTTTTTCTTCTTTTTATCAATGTTTAAATTTTTAAAATTGAGCTAGATATAACGGAGTTACATAACAAACTATGCATGCACCTACCTAAAATCGGTTTTTTGACCCCAAATCCCGATTTTGAGGGTATATTAAAAAAACCAAGTATGCAGTTATCTTATGTTCAACTAGACCTACAACCTCTAATATGTCTCGAGCCGAGTTTATTTTCACTGTTACACCGTGTAATTTGTCCAAAATTATGCGAATTATGGAAAAGACACGTAATAAATTTTGTTTGCTCGGTACGAGAATTTCAATGTTGCATATGGTATAAGGTTAAATTTACTCATCGTATTTTGAACATTCTAAAATTAAGCTATAAATAAATATAGTGGTAAATCAATCAAGGTAGAAATCGATCAAGTTAATTTGAATAGATTTCGAATAAATTTATTTTTATTGTTTCGAAGTCGGAATATCATCGTCACACACTTAAAATGTGCTTCATGAATTTGTGGGCAACGCGGAAATGAGTCAATTTTGTTAATATTTTAGACAATATTTTCTATAAAAATCTAGTCAAATACATTTAAAGGTCGATTTTATAAATGAGACCCCAGATTTTTACTCTTTTGAGTTTTATCTCTACAATATCACTTTTCTCTATTGTTTCACAATACGATGGTTGCTACATATATTTCGGAAATAAATACGAGATCTGACTTAACCCGCATCCATCGGAAATTTCTAGAAACGAAAAGTACGTTGTGCATCAATTTGATGCAGATACAAAGAGACAATATTATTCATTGGAATTTTTTTAATTTATTAACTATTCTAGCGCGATAACCATAAGACTATCTCTAATTGTAGAACTGCTCACTTATTTATTTTGATATTTTAGGAAGGTAGCCAAAATTCTGAATTTAAATATGCATATTTGTTTTTAATATATGAACGTGTTTCAAGAATTTGCATCAATTTGATGCAAACGATGGATGCGGGTTAAGTCATGATCCTCAGCAACACTAAGCATTGCCAGTTGAATTTTGACTGTTTCATTCGAAAATTTTACATTTTCTAGCATAAACCTACTCACCACGTTTTGGTGTACGTGCACTTATTGTGTTGTTTACAGTGATTTGAAAATCGTATTTCAGTAAAAAAATGGAATTAACATGTGAACATTTTTGGGTGTTGAATTTTTTCCAATTTTCGATGTAGCTTCATAAGAAAAGAATGTATTGATCACCTTAATTCGACTTTTGATGATAAAGCACCACATTCAGGGACTGTAAAATGCTGGTTAAATGATTTCCAACGTGGTCGTCCTTCTCTCCAAGACGAATTTGGCTGTTGTGGCAAAAAACATCGATACTGTGCATGAACTATTGAAAGCAGACCGCTATGTGACATACCGTGAGAGGAAGTCATCTTTGGGTATAAGTGGGACTAGCATACATTTGATTTTACATGAGCATTTAGGCGTTAGGAAGATTTGTTCCCGTTGACTACCCCATAATTTCAAAGTTGCTCAAAGGAAGGCTTGTGTCGGTTGGTGCAAGGAAATGCTGAAAAAATACAGCGAGGGTGGTTCGAAACACTTCTACGACTTCACCACAGGTGACGAATCATGGATTAAAGCTTATGAGCACGAAACAAAGAAGCAACCACTGTTTGGGTCTTTCAAAGTGAGCGAAACCCGACAAAAGTTGTACATGATTGAAGCACATCCAAGCAAATGGTTGCTAGTTTTCTTTTTTAGATCTAGCAAGAAAAGACCTTCGCCTGAGCCGAAGTTTAAATACTTACAAGGTCGAACCAAAGTATATTCAGTGTCTTAACCAGCCAATGAAATGTTTATCTATAAAAACATTTTTTCACAAGTCACTTTGTATGGGAGGTAGGCATGGTTTTTACTCGATTTCGTTGAATTTCATACAGTGCATATTAAATATTAAAACTTATTTGCAAAATTTCAAGTCCATATATTAAATTTTGTGGAATTAAGAGAGATTTTACCTTTTTGGTAAAGTCACTTTATATGCGAGGCAGGCTTGGTTTTTACTCGATTTCCTTTTACGATTTTTAAACCTGTGGGTACAAAAATCGGTCATATCGCAACTGTACTACTTCATCAACGAAGAACTGTTAATACTGAATGGTACACAACTATGTGTTTGCCGGAAGTCTTAGGAGAATTGAGGAAAACATACCACCGAAGAAAGATCATTCTCAATCACGACAATGCGAGTGCCCACACTTCACCTCCAGAAGAAAGTTTTTAATCACTCAAAACATGGAATTGATGGGTCGTTCACCAAACAGTCTTTACTTGGCGCCCAATGACTTCTGCTTGTTCCCTGACATTAAGAAAAAAAATCCGTGGCGAGCGTTTTTTACGCCCGAACAGACCGTTGAGGCCTTATAAAAGCCTGGTATCGAACCTGGTAACTTCAGAGTGGCAAAACTGCTTCAAAGCTTGGTTGAAACGAGTGCAAAGCAGTATTGATAATCTAGGAGAATACTTTGAGAAACAAAAATAACAGTCAAAAAGCGAGTCAATTTTACACCAATAACGGCATTGCATAAATCGACTACGTAAATATTTAAAATTTATTTAAATACTTTTTTAATTAAATAAAATATTTAAATATTTAAGCAGAATTAACAAAAACTATATTTAAAATATGCACGAATTTTTTTAAAATATCTTTCAAATATTTAATATTTGAAAATAAAACTATCGCATTTAATGAAAATTTATATAAAAATATTGAATTCAAAACACAACATATTTAAATTCAATAAGAATTAGAATTTATAAGAAGCAAAATGTGCAGGTAAATGGCAACCGATGCAAGACTTCCGCCAGAAAATATCGAGTTGTCACTCCACCCTACATCATTTCATTAAGCGATCACCCATCGTACTCACAAATCATCTTCGCCAAACATCCAGGCTATATTACCCTTGCAACAAAAACTAAACGAGAACTAAAAGAAACCTGCAACTGCAAGAAATAAACTGCAGGAACAGAGTGCGATGCTGTTGCTGCTTTTCAGCTGTATGGAATATGTGTGTAGGTGTGTGGTATAAATAAAATTTAAAAACGGGAAAAAACGAGTTGTAAGGAAAATATTTGATTTATCCAAGTAAATATATAAATACAATTTATACTCAGGTGTGGATAATGTTAATATGCGTTATTTCCCATAGTGTATAAGCCCCTTTAAGACTTTTGAGACAAAGCTGTAGAAACCTCTCCTAACTTGTGATGTGAATTCAGAGAATTCACTCCATACCCACTCTGTGAAATATCGCCCAAAAATCTCCCCAATAGGCTCTATGAAATATCGCCAAAAAAAAAAACCACCTTATATTTCTCCATAAAAATTATTGTATGAAAATCACCCAAAAGAATTGGGCGATTTTGCATTCTTGTTGGGTAAAATTTCTTTTTTTTATTTGGGTGAAATATTTTGGATAAAATTTCACTTTCTTTTTTTGGGTGATTTCTCATTTGTTTTTTTTTTTCATTTTCGATATTCAATAGGTGCAATGAACGTCAAACGCCAGTATGCCGAGAAGATACAAAAGATTTTGTAAGTAAGTAAGGCCTTGGAAGCAGGAAAGATGACATTTAAAACATTTTTGAATCGGATGGTTTTTCCGAAAAACGATATCTGCACTGGTTTGGAACCATTCGAAAACAGTTTTGAGGACACTGAAGTAGCGATTGAAGAAGACAAACAGGTAGAACAGGGATGGAACTAGGGAAAATGTTCCAAACTGCATAGTTTGAGGGACTTCGCCAGCCAATACCTCTTTGATGCCGTTCAAATATTTGAAATATTGTGATGAGAGAAATATTTTGGCCGATATTATAGAACAGAAGTTAGTGGCAGTGAACAATTATTTCTATTTTATTCCACCCTTTCGCTGTCGTTATTTCTATTCTGAATTCTTTGCTTACCAAACAAACTTCTTGTTTTGAAAGGAATTACACGCAGAAAATTTATAACGCTTTCCCAAACAAACTCTGCTGGCAACACATTATTATTTGGCACATATTGAGAACGCATGGGACTTTGCAGAAATATGTTACACGCTCTCACTCTCTATTTGCAGATATAACCCAGCAGAAAAGTGGACCAAATTTGAAATAGTTCTAAACTAGTTCCAAAAAGGACCAGTACTAGTTCCACTACAATACCCTTTAACATTGAACGAACTGACGCTTTTTGCGGGTTGATGTCATAGGAAAAGACAATTGTCCCCAGAAACACTCCTTTTTCCCCATATTTGAACTAGTTGCATTAGGAACATTTTTAAACTGGTTGCTTTCGCAGTAGCCTGAAAGTAGTTCTTTTTTAACTAATTTTAAAGTGGACATATTAAAAGTGTAAAAATTTAGTGCAACGGAAAGGTCCTAAAGATCTCATTTGTACCATATTTTCCATCTACATTCCAGAAAACATTTTGTCTATAAACATTTTTTTTTTATTATGTTTTCTTGTGCGCAGCAAATTTTAAAAAGTAGCCAGAACGCGTTTATTTTTTCAGCAATATTTTCGAAAACAAAAGCAAAGTGAACTGTTCTACTCTGAACGCCTTTTGTACTTTTTCAAAGCTACTTCGAAATGCGCTAGAATTGAACTAGTTCACTTTTTCAATTGACTCCAAAATAACTGCTGGGAATTTGCAAATTTATCTTTCTCTCTCTCTTGATGTACAATAACATAATGTTTGTGAGTGAACAATGTTTGTTTTCATCAATCAGTTACCAGAACATTACATTTTTGCACCTTAAAAAGGAATTGTTCAGATACAAACAAACATTGTTTGCAAACTTCAGTTATCCGAATAAAATATTTTTGGACCTAAATAAGAAAATGTTCAGGTACAAACAAACATTATTTGCATCAAACAGTTATCCGAATATAACATTTTTGGACCAAAATAAGACAATGTTCAGGTACCAACAAACATTGTTTGCATCAATCAGTTACCAGAACATTACATTTTTGCACTACAAAAAGGAGTTGTTCAGGTACAAACAATCATTGTTTGAATGAAACAGTTACCCGAACATTACATTTTTGCACCTTAAAAAGGAATTGTTCAGATACAAACAAACCTTGTTTTCATCATGCAGTTATCCGAATATTATAGTTTTGCACATTAAAGAAGTATACTTACGTGTCAAACAAATATTATTTGAATGAGTCTGTTTTTAAAAAAAGGATGTTATTGTTATTTTAAAATATTTCAATGCATTTTTATTTTATTTTAAACAATGTATGTTTGGATCCAAACAAGATTTATTTGCAACACTATTTCCGAACATATTTTGTTTGTATCTGAACAAATTGTTGCTAAAACCAAAGAGTAAATACAGAAAAAGTTTGTTAAAACTAAACATCACACATTTTTAATAAACTTTATCTGCAAACTCTCTCTCAATTCAGGTGTCACAAAGATATTATCTTCCAGTCTGAACAAATTCTTGATAATTTTAAATAAAACTTTATTTGAAACATCATCCACAAACATATTTTGTTTACCTCCAAACATGTTAAAAGCCGCGATTTTTCTCCGTGTAGTATTGCCCTTGTACGAAATGTTTTTATAGATTTCTAAGCATGATTCATTGACTTAAAATGGGTCTTGTAAATGTTTATCAAGGGAAGGTTTATCTCCTGGGAACAATGCAACACATTGGCCGATTTTGTTTTTTTTTTTGTTTTTGTTTTTTGTGAATTTTCTTTTTTGTTTTTTGGGCAATTTTTCCAAAAATTTTTGGCCGTTTTTTGTTTTTGTTGGGTGAAACTTCATTTTTTTTTTTCCTTTTTATGACATCTTCCATTTTTGTTTAATTTTTATTTTTTTTGCGTTTTTTCTTTTGGCACTCCTATCGACTTTTTATTTGCAATCCTATTTTTCTGAACACATGTGTATAGCTGTTCTTATTATTCAAATTTTAAAGCTGAATCAAGATAGACAGAATGGCTTACTTCTCATTAATCATGATAAGACTGGAATACAAAGGTGAAAATTAGGGTTGAGCCGACGTTTTATACAGTGGAGTCTCTTGAGTCTGGAAAAAAAACCTTAAATCAGGCCAATTAGTATCGGAAGCTTGTTACAAATGCACACCCAAGATTACAAAACTGTATTTAAATTAGAAATAACTTTCAGTTCCTCAATTAATTACAGTTAAATAACAAATACAAAGACGATATTAAAAGATTAGTCGATATAGCCAAAGAAGTACAGCGAGATGGAGACATTAACGATCAAGTTGAAGGCAAAAAAAATTGATTGCACGAAGTAATGATCAAAAAGAACCTGTAGAGAAAAGCGAGAGTAAGCCAACTGGTGGTAAGTATGGCTTTTTAGCACCTCTGCTTGTTTTATTGGGAGAAATTGTAACACTGCGATTGACCGAGTTTAGCCAAAACTCAAAATCAAACAACCAGCAAATAGAGACCAAGTCCAAGTCGGCTCAACAATAACAACAAAAACAAGAGCAACATGCATATTTAACCACAACCTGTCACTTATAACAGCAAAAGCACGCTTAACAGCTTTTAGCTAAATGTTAATCTTGATGATCTTCTGTACTGCTCGCAAATACTCGCTCTCACAACTTGTCCAGCAAAGTAAACTTGGTCACTATTGACTTCCGCATCATCGTCTCTTGACCGTCTCTTGTATTTATTTTCATTTTTTTTTCCAGTTATTTTTTGTTTTTACTCCACTTAATTGTGAATAAATATTTTATTCCTACGCTACTGTGCACCGGTGGCGGTGCCAACACAAGCCAACAGTCGACTTTTAGTCATTAACACGATCGGACAACGTCTTGGCTAAAGCAAGCATAAATAAGTTGACCGGCCTTTAAGCCAAACGCGCGTTTTAAGCTCTTCATATCGTATTTAATCAGCTGCCTGTGCGCAGGAAAGCGAAAGTTTGAAGTGAAAAATAAAGATTAATGAAACAAAAATAAATAAATAAAGATATTTGAAGATTTCTGCTTGATTTTAAGCAAAATTTGCATGAGTGTATTTAAAAAAGTTTATTAAAAAAATATATATAAAAAAAACACAAGTGTTCGAGAAAGTTTTAAGTCAACATTCGGCCAACACTTAAAGCTGCAGGCGTTCAAGATGCCTGCTTCAAGTCCACGCATTGTCTTCTATTTACTCTGCGCTGCTTCTGTGCTGGCGGTGTCAAAAACAGATTCCGGTACTAAGAAAAATTCCTATTTTATGTCCTATTTTTACTATCTATGTCTTAACTTTATAAATCCTCTGGCATTGCCGCTATTTTATCGCTTAGTAGAAATGTTTCTTGCCTAATTTGTAACTTGTTGATACATTCTATGCCATTCTATGTTAATGAGTTTAAATGTAAATATTTTTGTTATTATTTTTATTTTTATTTAAGTAGCTGAGTAGCTTTGTTTATCTTATAGAGTAGCTGTTATTATTTTAGTAACGATTATGTTTTGTAAATATTGGTCATTCTATTTATTTTGTGATATTTTAGCGTTAATTTAGTTTTAATTGATCATGGTTTTTGTAAATAAATGTTGAAATTTTATTTTATGAAATATGTTGTTGTTTTTTATTATTTAACCTCACTCTCTACGACTTTGATTTTAATAGTAATTTGGAAAAGTGTTTGTTTTTTATGAAGCTAGTTAGTGTATTTTTTTTTTTTAACTGTTACTCATATTTTTATATAAATAGATTTTTTTTTACTTAATAAGTAAATCTGTGATTTATTCTTTTTTTTTTGTTGTTTAGCTGTTAATTCATGTTTTATAAAAAAGATTGGATAGATATTTTGATTAGATATTGATGCTATAGGTCTAAAATTGAAAGTTAAAAAATTGTTCTTATGAGAAAACAAATAACACAGTATAGCTTATTTCCAATATTTGTCCCAGTATTTTGAATTTCCGACGGTTTGATATATCGGTTTGATATAAAATTAAATTTCCTTTAAATTATTACCACAAAGTTTTGCCATAAAGTCACAACTAGAAAAGTTATTAGCACCTAAAGACAAAAACTATGCTTTTTGTTAAAAGCTTAAACTTTTAAGGCAATTTTCTCGAAAAAAAACAAAATATTTAATTATTTTTATAACGTTGTTTCGTATCAACACGAGGAATCATTCCCCGCTTTGATTGTCCTCTAAGTATGGGACACCCTATATATTGGTTGAGGTATCAACTTTTGTTTAAAAGTTTTTAAAGTACTTACTATAGCATTTGAGTGAAAATTTTGTAATGTTTTTTTTTTATTTATTTATTCGGTCTACTAATTTTAAATCTTCCAGACTATAGTTACAGTTAATTTAAATGCTGTACATTTCATTAAAAAGAATGAATAAGTTTAATCTGAAACGATTTTCATCTAGATGTAGATTTAATTTCTTAAATTTCTTGATAGTACATACATTTTAAAAAGCCCAGAGAGTTGAGAACAAACAATTCTTCCGCTAATTAGTTTGTAGACAAACATAATGGAGAAAAACGATCTTCTATTCTCTAATGATTGCAATCCAAGTACCTCGATACATAGGAAAGCATTTCATCAGACCAGTGAATTTTAAAGAAACTATATTTAGTGAAAATTTGTTGAATCCTTTCGATACGACTTGACGTAATATTTTAATATGGATTCCATATAACTGCGCAGTAGACCGTACCACCTCCTATGCAAAAAAAAAAGTCAGCCGTATTTATACCAGCGAATATGACGCATTTTAGCAAAACAATTACGAAAAAAAAATTTTTTTTTTGACCGAACGTATGGATCGCGCATTAACATATTTCTTCATATCTCTGGTGTTTACAGTCGGATGTTAAAGTATGGTATATCAATGTTTTTGTCTCAAGTCACCAATGTGACCTTTGTAGAGGTCATTGACCTTATTTGCACCATTATAGTATTTATCCTCCAGATCTCAGTTCCTACCATTCTAATGTGCCACCCTAATATCAAAAAGATTAAGCTCTTATAATATCATTAATCTTTTGCTCAGGAAGTATATCAATACTTCCAGCAGAACTATTTTTAAAAAATTTTTGAAAAATAAAAATAAATATATTCCGACAAGCCCTTGGAAGGCTTTAAACCAGCATGACATGCTTCTTAGTTAATATTATTAGCTTTTAAGAATTTTAAACTAGCACAAGTCGTTTTGTAGTAATTACCATTGAACTGAAGTGGAACATTGAACTGAAGTGCAAAAGGATCACACATACTCTAACGGAAATAACGCATATTAGCATTATCCACGCCTGAGTATAAATTTTATTTAAATATTTACGTGGATAAATCAAATGTTTTCCTTACAACTCGTTTTTTTCCCGTATTTGAATTTTATTTATACCACACACGTAGACACATATTACATACAAGCAAGCAGCAACAGCAATGCACACGTTCACACACACTCCGACAAGCAGCAACAGCATAGCACTCTGTTCCTGCAGTTTATTTCTTGCATTTGCAGTTCTTATAGTTCTCATTTAGTTATTGTTGCAAGGATAATATAGTATGCATGTTTGGCAAAGAAATGAAATTATTTAAAGTGGAGTGACAACTTGATATTTTCTTTGAAGTATCTTGCACCGCTTGTCATTTACCTACATATTTTGCTTGTATCTATTTTATACTTTTTAAATAATTTTATAATAATTTTTTATATTTATTTTTTCTCCCTCTAGTTTATACTATTTTTGACATTTGGTGCATCAGCTGTCAAAAATAGTATAAATTAGAGAACGAAAAAACTAAAAAAGAAAATAAAATATGCAAGGAAATGGTACTCCAAGTGCATTTGATGGACGCAGCTCGTGAGAAAAATTTAAATATATTTTTTTTTATTTCAATATTTTTATATAAATTTTCATTAAATGGGATAGCTTTATTTTCAAATAGTAAATATTTGAAAGATATTTTAAAAAAATTCATGCATAATTTTAATATATTTTTTATTAATTCTGTTTATATATTTAAATATTTCATTTAATTAAAAAAGTATTCAAATAAATTTAAATATTTACGTAGTCGATTTATGCAAATGCGTTATTGGTGCAAAAATTACTCGCTTTTTGGGTAAATTAAAAAAGTTTTTGGATAAATTTAATATTTTTTTTCCTTAGTGTAGGTACTTTACGGCAGTGACGCGGACTCTTCTTAGAAATTTATGTGGGAAACTATATTGGACTTAGAAACTTTTAAAGTTAAATAATAATAATGAATATACAATCCATTTGGTATTTAATTCGAAGCAATTACAAGGGTGCACAACGTGCATTTTTTCATTTGCCAAAAACCCTTTTTTTATATAGTTTTTCGTTCATATTTTTCATGTTATTCGTATTTTTTCCCCAAAGCTTTGGGGTTTTAGTTATTTGCTTTGAATGTATTTTTAAAATGGATAGTAACTCTAAAATCTATTTGGTTTTAATGGAGTGCAAGTAGTTTGGAAAATTAAGGTTTTGAAATTTTTCCGGTTTTCGAGTATATAGTGCAAACATTCCCACGTAGTGGCCCTTCATACAAATTTGTTTCTATCTTAATTTTGTCTTGATGAGCCAAATTCAGAGAACGCATGCAAAAAACAACAACACAAACCGCACTCTTGATGAGCCAAATTCAAAGAACGCATGCAAAAAACAACAACACAAACCTCACTCGTTCAGTGTTCAGCACATTTTTCAGCGAACTTTACAAAAACAAATGCATGCAAAGCCAAAATAGAAACGCACACTAAATACTTGTGGGGTGTGGTCATATTAGAAAAACACTGTATCTCGAATAGTATTGACACTAGGGTACTGAAATTTAATACAGGGGTAGACAACATTTTTAAAAATTATTGTATATAAAGTGGGCGTTATTCGACAAAGGGGTGTGGCAATATTAGAAACACACTATATATCGAATAATATTGACACTGGGGTGCTGAAACTAAGTACATGGGTAGGCATAGTTATTACAAATTACAGTAAAAAAAGTGGGCGTTATCTGACAAAGGGGTGTGGTCATATTAGAAAAACACTGTATCTCGAATAGTATTGACACTAAGGTGCTGAAATTTAGTACATGGGTAGGCACAGTTACTACAAATTACGGTCAATGAATAAATAAAAAAAAATAAATATGTAACTTCAAAGCTTTTATGTACATAAAGCAATTAATATACATATGATAATAAAACGAAATATAAGAAATGAAATTTATAAGATTTCCAATATTATAATGCATATAAATAACTTTTAAAATTAAACTAAGAAATTAATGGGAAAAGTTATTTGAAATTATTTTTTACTTTGTAGTGATTTTGAAGTCGGTTTTTTTTTGTTAAAAAGTTTTTTATTGCATTGAAATTGTTTTTGTTTTGTTTTGTTTTGTTTGATTTTTTTTGTCAAAAGCAATGATGAGCAACATTTTGTGTTTGTTTTGTTTTTTTAAGAATTGGCCCGCTCTTAAAATTTCTTGGGCCCCACTGATATAAGAGATTATATCTTCCATATGAGCCTCTGGGCATCAAATAATCGAAATGAAGTTCTATTATGGCTTTTACTAGGGCTTTCCAGAGCTGCCTAGATATCACCAATCAAACATTGAATTGGAATATTTTCGAATTCTTTATTTTTTTCTCCATCATCCTCAAAAACATTAAGTCTTCAACAGTTGGATAGTACTCAAGATCACCGTCCGACTCGGCATAGTCTTCAGAAATTTGTCCATCATCTAATCGCAACATTTTGTTAAAAACTCTTCTATCTCCTTGTCATTCATTCTCAAAATAATGACCATAAATCAAAAAACCAATTGACCACTCACGTAAAAAATTTAAAATAATGGCTTCAAAAAAGAGCACCAAGTGCATGTTGTATCATTTTTGATACAAACAAAAAACCTGTAATTTGTTAAAAAGAATTCTAGTTTTATATAAAATCTGTTAAAAGATAAACTAAATACTCACCTCTAATAATAATATTTTTCTTACACGATTGTCAAACACTTTATCAGAATTCCACTAATAAAAAGTTGACTTTTCACTTCTTCACAAAAAACGACCACTGCGCTTATAATGTCACACAAAATGAAAACAATTTTTCTGTTGTCACATGGCTTTCGTTTCTTTGTAAAAAAAATTAACAACGAACAATAATTTACAGTTAGTTTGTGCGGATGGAACATGATTTTCAGTTTATACGCACATAAATACTACGTTTCATTTTTGATAAATACAATATGCATTTAAAGGTTAAACTAGACTACAAGATAGTAGGATAGTGTGAATTTAAAAATAGTGGTCATTAACTTCTTAAGGGTGGGGCAAAATAGAGGAGCTTTATTATAAAACACAATAGTTTCAAACATAAATATTAACCAGTGTTGTGTAAAACAATAAAACACGTTATTCTTTTAAAGAACCTTCAGATTCTTTTTAAATAAATAACAAAGTATAAATATAATTTTATTCATGTTTATAAATATTTCTACATAATTTGCTTACAACTATTAAAAAACAAAACTAGTATTCTACTTGCCTTATAAATAGTTTCATGGTTTCCGGTTTCATTATATTATTTTGTTGTTTATGTTAATTACCACGAAAAAACTTTTTGAATCATAACTTTTGTGTTCAGCTTATCGGAGCTTCGTTAGATTTTTGTAATTGTTAGTGGCGTTGTTGATGTAATTTTTTTTTTAGTTGTTTTTATTTTTAGTTGTTATTGTTGTAAATGTTGTTGTTGTTGTTGTTGTTGTTGTTGATGTTGTTGTTGTTGTTGTTGTTGTTGTTGTTGGTGTTGTTGTTGTTGTTGGTGTTGTTGTTGTTGTTGTTGTTGTTGTTGTTGTTGTTGTTGTTGTTGTTGTTGTTGTTGTTGTTGTTGTTGTTGTTGTTGTTGTTGTTGTTGTTGTTGTTGTTGTTGTTGTTGTTGTTGTTGTTGTTGTTGTTGTTGTTGTTGTTGTTGTTGTTGTTGTTGTTGTTGTTGTTGTTGTTGTTGATATTGTTGTTTTTAATTTTGCTTTGCTTTTGCTTTTGGTTTTACTTTTGGTTTTGGTTTTTTTTTTTTTTTTTTTTTTTAGACTAAACCAACGCTCAGGGGATGCCCCCTATATATGCGAAAGCATTGTGTTGATTCGGAAGAAGGGTGATAGTTAGTTGGAGGGTGGAAAGATGGAGTAGTGTCGGTGAAGATTAGTTTTAAATTTACATAGCTCAAAATTGCCGGGGAACACGCTCGCAGGGAGATTGTTCCACAATTTTATTGTACGACCGAAGAACGAATTATCTCTGTAATGCGAGGTTCTATTGGGCATCAAGGCAATGTTATAGGGATGGGCTTGGTGCGCTGCCCGAGTGGACCTGGGAAACACACGAGCTGATGGCGTCAGGTCATGTATCTCCCTTGAACACTTCCCATGGTAGTACCTGTACAAAAGGCTTAAGCAACCAACATTGCGTCGATGCCCAAGAGAGTTGAGAGAAGATGAAATGTTTTCATCTCCTATCAGATATATCGCACGTCGTTGAATTCGGTCCAGAAGCTCCAAATAAGATCTTGAAGCTCCTGCCCAAATGTGCGAATTGTACTCCATTTTCGGCCTAATATATGAGGTATAGATCACGCGTAGGTCAGTTGGAGTGAAGTATTTTTTACACCGTTTTAAAAAACCTAGGCACTTGGCCGCTTCTTTCGACACATCAAAAATGTGATCGTTCCAGCGAAGATCAGATCTGATTGATATGCCCAGAACGTCAAGAGCATCTGACTCCGCGAGATCCACACCGTTCATATTGAGGGGTGCTAAGGGGCAATTCACTCGCTTGTGAGTTAACAGACAGCACTGGGTCTTGCTAGCATTAAACTCAACTCTATTAGCAAGCCCCCACTCGAAGATTTTTTGCAAGTCATTAAGCAGTGTGTCATTCATATTAAGCCTCTTTCTCTTAATCTCCAAAGAGCTCGGGCGTTTTTTGAAAGAATATGAATGGCAAATGCTGCTGTCATCCGCAAACGAGTGAATTGGGTTATGAGTCAACGACAGAAGGTCGTTGCTTCTCCATTGGTTGTTATTTCACGTGGTGCATTAATTTTGCTTTAGCTGCATGCAATTAATCCATGCAACAATGATGCATATACGTTACATTATGAGGTTCCTTGAGGGGCCGTTAATTTATTTTTTGTTTTATTTTATCATGTGCTCAAATACCTCACCTTAATTTTCATTCCCTAAAATTTACCGTTGCGCCAGTATTCTCAGAGTTAAAATTTCATGCAACGTTTTTCCATTGTTGTAGCATTTGCACTGTGTAAAGTAGTGATTTCAATTGACAAAATGTGAGGGGTGATTATAGGGTCTTTTTTACTGACATCCCTCTTCTTGTTTTTTTTTTTTTTTTTGGTTTTTTGGTATTTATAAAGATAAATCTTTACCGTCAACCCTCTTTAATTTCCGTTTTTAGTTCAAAATGCAAAGCTTGTCGAGGAAGATATTGCCTACGAAGCTACCAAGCAGCTAGGGCTAATGAACTATCGCCTCAATTTACTAGCCCAAGAAGAAGAAGCTAGACAAATAACGCTGCCAAACATCACGCTTAGTAATCTTGTCAATCGAGTACCATGTACATGTGACCTCGGCATCTGCAAGTGTTGTTTAGGTGAGTTAAAAATTAATTTAAAAATTCAAATAAAAATAATATTTTTTTAAACTCCACTCAGGATTTCTTTCTGTGATCGGCATGAATAGCTGCACTGAGGTGGTCTATCGGCCGGAGGAATTCTCCTTTGAGCTGCGCATGCGTGTCAACAATAATATTTGGTTCAAACGCAAAGTTTCTGGTCAGAATCCGCCGCCCTTCTGCTTTCGACCGCCACGTTTCAGCTTTGCACGTGCCTGCATACAATTCAATGATATCTGGTTTTTGGGACGAAACATGCATGTCTGCATGAGTATGTCGGGATCTTTTCAGGGCTTTGAGCTGTTCGAACGGTAGGTGAAACTGAGTAGAGAACATCTTAGAGAATAACATATAATTAAATCAATATTATATCGATTGGCTTCTCATTTCAGCAATTTTGACTGTCTTCTTTTTGGCGATAAAGGCGTTAAAATCGTCAAACCTGAACAAGGTTATCCATCACGCCCAACTGATGTCGAAATCGATAATGGTGAAGATGATGAGATTGAAGACTATGATGAGAATGTCGTACGAAGACGCAGGAGTGGCAGAGACAAGTTGTAAGATATCAATCATGAACTTGGGACAACAAATGACCCAAAGCTGGAAGATGCCATATGAAAGATTAATTATTTATTTAGGTCTTCTCATTTAAGTAGACAATAATATATAAGCTATATATTATAATATTTAAACTTGTATATTCAATTAAGTAAAACAAGATAAAAATATTTTAATTTTTATATAATTTATTTATTTATTTATTTATTTTATAAATTTTAATATGATATAATTTATTTATTTATATATTTTAACCATAAGATATGAATTGTATTTATAAAGAACTTGAATGTTAATGACATTATAATGTTAATGACAAATGATTTGTAATGATTTTTAAAACCAAGGCAAAGAAAAGGTAGGTATATATTCGCACCTACCTTAAAAGATAAATACATCTTAAAAATTATTAGAAATATGAAAGAAACAAGTTTAAGGATAATTCGTAAATTATATCACGTATGAATGGGGAGAAAATTAAAAAAAATATTTTTTGTTTAAAATAACTATAAAATAAATATAAAATACTAATAACTATATCGGGTCGGTCTTCATATAAAAAAAAGTTGATAAAATTCGACACTCATTTGAAAGCTTGCCTCGAAAAATATTCATAGTCATGCATTTGTTTTTCCTAGGCACACTGCAAAACCGCCGAATCGTTTATCCCCAATTTGCACCAACACAATTTGATAATAAGAAGCTCGGTCAAAGTCCTTCCAAGGTCTAAAATATTCGTTTTTTTTTTCGTAACTGTTATAAATACATTTTATTAGTAAATTCATGCTTAGCCTTATATATAACATCAACTGGCAAGGAGTGATTTATATTTCATCAAAGTGTTTTATTTAAAATGAAAAGATATAATTCTAACCTTACAAAAAGAATCAATATGTTTTTGACAAGGGTATGTAACATTTTTTTGTACCATCAAAACACAATTTTCGGGAAACTTTACTTTTTTGCTTTCATTTGAAGAAAAATGCTGCTGAAGGCCATCGAATGCTACAAGAAGCTTACGGGGAACATGCTTCATCGATTTTCACATGGGAAATTGTGATTTTAATACCGATAACAAAGAGCGCGAAGGACGGCGAGAAAAGTTTGAGGATGTCGAATTGAAGGCTATATTGGATAAAGATTCGTGCCAAATGCAAGAAGAACTTGCAAAAGCATTGGGTGTGACTCAACAAGCCATATCTGGCTTCACTTACAAGTCATGGTAATGATCCAAAAGGTAGAATATTGGGTGCCGTATGAATTGAAGCCGAGAGACGTCGAACGCCGTTTTTCACTTGTGAACAGCTGCTCCAACGGCAAAACAGAAAGAGATTTTTTCATAGTATTGTGACTGGTGATAAAAAATGGGCTCATTACGATAACCCCAAGCGTAAAAAATCATACGCCCGGCCATACGCCAAAATCAACGCCAAAGCAGAATATTCACAGTGGCAAGATCATCAGTGTTTTTGGTAGGACCAAATGGGCGTGGTGTACTGTGAGTTGCTACAGCCGGATGAAACCATCAGAGGGGAACTCTTAATTAATGCGTTTGAGCCGAGCACCGAAACAAAAACTGCCAGAATACGAGCAAAGGCACGACAAGGTAATTTTGCAACATGACAACGCTCGGCCACATTTTGAGCAGCCGATCAACACATACCTTGAAACGCTGAAATGGGAATTCCTACCAACCTGCCGTATAGTCCAGACATTGCCCCTTCCGATAACTATTTGTATTCGTCGGTAACGCATGCCTTGAAGATCAGCACTTTCGCTCTTTTGAAGAACTCCAAAATTGGATCGATTCGTAGATTGCATCAAAAGAGCATCGTTTTTTCGATATGGTATCCGAAAATTTCTAGAACGATGGAAAAAAGTAGTGGCTAGCGATGGATAATACTTTGAAAAATAAATTTGTTACAAATTTTTCACAATAAAGTGTCAAACTTGAAAAAAAATCCTTTAAAACTTTTTTTTACACCAAATAATAAAATGATGCGGGTCAGTTTTATTTTCTCTCTTGTTTGAAGTCAAGGCCCCTATTTTAGTTCACTTTTTTTATCGCCAGTTACACAAGATGCACGATGCTTGAATTAAGCGGATAGGCTGTCGGTTTACACTTAATCGTAAATTTCTCAATTCAAGCATTATTTGCTCTCAAGCAAAAACATTTGCTAAAAAATCAAGCATATCTCTTTCTAGATTAAAGTCTAATATTTGCTTGAAGTGAGAAAAATACGCTTGAATCAAGAAAGCAATTTGCTTAAAACTGGAATAATATGCTTGATTCAAGTAAGCAAATTTTGTTAATACTAGAATGTTTTGCTTGATATTAGAAACATGATTTTTCTTATTAAGAGCATTATATACTTAAGGTATAATATACGTGTACATTTTTATACTTTATTATACAAAAAAAAATTTTTTGTTTAATGTGTTCTTTATACTTTTAATGATATACATACACATTTTTAAATCGATATTTAAAAAAAAAACAGAAGCTATAACGGTTTATGTTAACCAATGTCTAAGCTCCACACAACAAATAAAAACTTTAAACGCGATTTCCCCGAAACTAGTTCTTTCAAAACTGTTCCATAGATAACTCGAAATCTATTGGTTCAATTTCAATGATTTTTTTGCAGATTTGTTCATTATTTTGTTCTTTAACCATCCCCCCTAAATTCAAGTATCTATTTTTTTTTTGTTTTTTTTTATATAAAGAAAAAAGCACGCAAAAATGTATCTATTTTTCGAAATTTTTACTTCAACTTCCGCCATAATTGAGAACAAAACCCCGGGGGTCTTACGTAAGGGGGATACTTAATATAAGATCTATAATTTAAAAAATAAAAGTTTTTTGTTTGCGATACATGGGAAAGGCCATATCCATCGAATCGTTTTGGATGTCTTTTTTTCAATGTCATTTTCAGCGCCCTCTATATAAAATGCTTTATTTAAAAAAAAAAATTTTTATAAAGTATTTTTTATGTGCAATAACCTGTATAATTTAAAAAAAATAATAACTTCTTATATTTAAAAAATTTTTTTGAAAACAACTCCTGTTTTTGGTTGTTACACTAATATACGTGTTTATATACCTTAAGGGCCTCCGGGAGTATTTCAAAAAAGAAATTACACTTTTTAAATTTTTTTTTGTAAAGCTGTGTTTTAGTTTATATCAAATTTTCTTACATTATTAAAGTTTAACTATTCAAGATTTATCCCTGATATTTTGGTCCAAAAATTTAAGATCTTTCGCGGCATTGCACTTTAATAATAAAGTATAAAATTTTTAAGTAAAAAAAATTGGGCTAAAATAAAATACGGCTTCAAGAAAAAATTTCAAAAAAGTGTAATTTCTTGTTTTGAAATGCTCCCGGAGGCCTTTAAGGCAAAGAAGAACCAATGGAGAACCAAATAAAAAAAGCAAAAACAACAACACCAACAAGATCAAAAACAAAAAAAAAACCAACAACAACAACAACAACAACATCAACATCAACATCAAAATCAAAATCGAAATCAACATCAACATCAACATCAACATCAACATCAATATCAACATCAACATCAACATCAACATCAACATCAACATCAACATCAACATCAACATCAACATCAACATCAACATCAACATCAACATCAACATCAACATCAACATCAACATCAACATCAACATCAACATCAACATCAACATCAACATCAACATCAACATCAACATCAACATCAACATCAACATCAACATCAACATCAACATCAACATCAACATCAAAATCAATATCAATATCAACATCAACATCAACATCATCAAAATCAACATCAACATCAACATCAACATCAACATCAACATCAACATCAACATCAACATCAACATCAACATCAACATCAACATCAACATCAACATCAACATCAACATCAACATCAACATCAACATCAACATCAACATCGACATCAACATCAACATCAACATCAGCATCAACATCAACATCAACATCAACATCAACATCAATATCAACATCAACATCAATATCAACATCAACATCAACATCATCAAAATCAAAATCAACATCAACGTCAACATCAACATCAACATCAACATCAACATCAACATCAACATCAATATCAACATCAACATGAATATCAACATCAACATCAACATCAACATCAACATCAACATCAACATCAACATCAACATCAACATCATCAAAATCAACATCAACATCAACATCAACGTCAACATCAACATCAACATCAACACCAACATCAACATCAACATCAACATCAATATCAACATCAACATGAATATCAACATCAACATCAACATCAACATCAACATCAACATCAACATCAACATCAACATCAACATCAACATCAACATCAACATCAACATCAACATCAACATCAACATCAACATCAACATCAACATCAACATCAACATCAACATCAACATCAACATCAACATCAACATCAACATCAACATCAACATCAACATCAACATCAACATCAACATCAACATCAACATCAACATCAACATCAACATCAACATCAACATCAACATCAACATCAACATCAACATCAACATCAACATCAACATCAACATCAACATCAACATCAACATCAACATCAACATCAACATCAACATCAACATCAACATCAACATCAACATCAACATCAATATCAATATCAACATGAATATCAACATCAACATCAACATCAACATCAACATCAACATCAACATCAACATCAACATCAACATCAACATCAACATCAACATCAACATCAACATCAACATCAACATCAACATCAACATCAACATCAACATCAACATCAACATCAACATCAACATCAACATCAACATCAACATCAACATCAACATCAACATCAACATCAACATCAACATCAACATCAACATCAACATCAACATCAACATCAACGACAACAACAACAACAACAAGAAACAGCGTCACGTCAAAACTTACGGGTGTGTCCACTACAGATCCCTATTTTTTATTATTTTTAACTTGGTCTATTCTAGTCCGAAAGTTAATTGTTAGCTACATCAAACGTAAAAAAAAAATTGACGAAAAGTAGGGTATATTAAGGCAGTTGGGCTGGTATGGTTTAAGAGAAATTCTTAGAGGTAAGTGTTTTGAACTTAAAGATGCGTAATGCATTAATGAAAATTGGTGTAGAACACTTCAATATCGTATCTAGAATAGTGTTTTTAATAAAAATTAAAAAAGTAAAAAAATTGAAATGTTGATACTCCTCCGATTCTTCTTTTAAAAATATAGAACTCGGGAACCAGATGTCTCAGATAGTTAAGCAGTATACCGAAATGTTTGTATTCAAATTAATTCACTTTTTTAATACGTCGCAATGATACGCAATGACGTCACTTCAATAGTTTGGATGCTTTGCGGCAAAAACTGCAAAAAATCGATTTTTTGCGTTTACAAAAGGTCACGGAGGTTGGCCGGTACGCGTTAAAAAACAAAAAAAAAGTATCCCAAAAAGTAAATTGTTTTCATCCATTCGCAAGTTTTTATCACTAAGGAAAAACTTTATCAATTTATTTGATCAGGAAAAAAAAGTTCGAGAGTGTTATTTCCTATTATACAGCCTATGTTCAGCGCAGTAATTTAAGGATTCATATATGTTTCATTGAAATCAATTTAAAACATACAAACAAAAAAAAGATTTCCGAGAGGTGAGTTTGTAACGTTATCAGTTGTTTCTCAAGGAAGTCACATAAGTCCACTTCTGTTTATTTTAGCTATTAATGATGTAACCATTATCATTGAAAACTTTCATCTGCTTATTTATGCAGATGATATGAAAATATACAGAAGAATAAATTCTCAAGACAATTCAGACCTACTCCAGACCGAACTGATATCCTTTAAAGTTTGGTGGCTAAAAATAAAATGTTTCTTAATACAGATAAATGACAAACCATTACCTTTTCGCGGAAACGGAACAATTTCATTTTTGATTATAAGATAAAAGGTACCACTTTATGTCGTGTGGATGTAGTTAAAAATTTGGGAATAAGTATGGATTCTAAGCTTTCTATTAACATTCATATTGATAACATTTGTAGAAAAGCTTCTTCCATGCTTGGATTTATGAAATGCTGGGCCAAAGAAATCAATAGCATGATTACAACTACAACGCTGTATTATGCAATAGTGCGTCCACACTTTGAGTAGGCAAGTCAAGTTTGGTCCCCTAGTTACAATGTGCATGTTGATCGAGTAGAAAGAATCATGGAATCATTGAATTCAATTGAGTAGAATGTAATCATTGAGTGAGCGAAGAAAGTCTGAAGATATCGTCTATTTACACCGACTCATAACCGGTGTATTCAAATCTCCAAAACTTCTTTCTCTTATAAATTTTAACTCCAACCATAGAATCAGTAGAAACGCTAACAATTTAATTTATTTACCATTTAGTAGAACAAATTATATGTCAACTGCGCATGTAAACCGCATGAGTAGCTTAGTTAACAATTGTAGCTTTTTTGATGTTAACGTGTCAAAAGGTCAACTCAAAAGTAGACTAAAATCTATTGTGTAACTGCATTATTATGTTTTTGCATGTTTAGTAGTGAAGTCCTCTTGTGTTTCCCTCGAACCAAACCACTATTCTGATGGGTAAATTTTTCCCACTTTGTTTTATCACCAGTTTCACTAGTACCACTAGATATTTTTTTCAATTTATTACATATGAAAGCTTCATAATTTGTTAAAATAACTCTTCACTAGTAGCTCCCATTTGTAGTCCCTACAAAATTTTATTTTTAAATTTCCCATATTTTTTTTTCTTTTTTTTTTTTATCTTCCATAATTTAGTGTCCTCGGTTATCAAGATGCCACTTGTTGGCATGCATGCTGCTTTGCTGCATATCCTTTTGTGCGGGCGTGTGAAGAATTTCAGTGAAAACTGTAAAGACCCTGTTAACTGCTTGTCAAAATGCAAACGCCATTGAAGTGTTAATAATAACAACAACAACATTAACAACGGCAACAACGACAGCAACTGGTTCCAGCCTCCTACTCAACACAGGCCAAGGTTGCAAGGATATATGCAGTAATCGCTTTCATAGCTTCCTGCATTTCAATTTGCCATGCATTATTTTTGCATTGAAGGTCCTTTCCTTGCTGAACACTGCCTGTTTGGATGCACTTGTGTTGTACTCGAGCACTCAAGTGCAAAATAAAAAGGATAATGCAGCTCATAAGGATATGCAGGATTTTTTGCGCATACATAAATGCATGCATATGCAGTGAATGCAGTGTGCTAGGCTGCAGTAAGGAAGCCGTAAAAAATAAAAGCTTTACAAATTAAAATGCATTTCAGAACAGCAGGAATGAAGCACAAGTAAGCATAGGCAAGGAAAAATGATGTCGTAATCGTTGTTGTTGTTGTTTTTGCTGCTACAACAGCATTTAGATCGTCGATGTTCTGTGCTTTGTTCGAGTGCTAAGCTGTTGGCGCTTGTCTTGTGCTAATTTTTTAACACTTGATATTAGTCAGTACAAGCAGGATTCAAGGACTCTTATTTTTTTTTTGCACTAGAAATGAACATATGTTGCAACGCTTTTGTTTTGCTAAGAGTGCAATTGATTGAATGGCTTTTTATAGCTATTTGAGTAGAAAAAAATGTAAGGATATTTTGTGATTGTAGAATTAAGCACAGAATGCATTAGAACTAAAAAATTTTTTAAAATTATAAAAAAAATTATTTTTTTTTTATTTTTGAATGAACTAATGTTTCAAATCTGGTATTAAGTTGACTTTGTGCCAGAAAATGCTTAAAGGACATCCTTGAGTTACATCTTAAGAGACTCCTGTTTCATTATTTTCGACCTATTTTTCTGCCAAAAGAAAAAAACAAAATAAATAAATAAATCACAATTTGCCGACCATCCTTGTTGTGACACTTAATCATTCCAGCAAACAATAATCCATTCAATAAACCAACACATAGTCAAATATTCGCTTTTTCTCACATTAACTCAATTTTACGCCTTTTTCTGCTGGTCAATCCGATTATTGTGACATGTACGAAATATGCTGCCAACCCTCGACGGATGATCGGATATACGCTTGGCAATAGAGCCATCATCCTTGACCCTTATTCAATTGATGTGTCTACAAATTGAATAAAAATAAATATTAAAATAATCCCTGGTGTCCATTTTTTTGCACGAATTCAATGTGCAAGAAAAAAATAACCAGATATGACCGCAGGCAGAAATAAGCAGGGGGAAACAAAATGTATCCATTGCAAAGGAAAAGACTGACCAAAGGACGCGAACAAGCTGTGATTTTTATCTGTTGCGCAACAACAATAACAACAACAACATAATAGCTACACTAAAACCATCCTTAACATAGGGTTTGCGTGTCGCATTAAGTGGTCAGCAGCATAGCAAGCCCAGATATTCGAGCACCGGACGCTGGTCAGTCATGAAGACAAGGGTCGCTCCTCGCTCATGTCTGTACAAACAGCTCAATTATGACTGCAATTGAAGTGGCCAATTTATGCAGCAAAAAGGTGATTAATTTTTCACCTTTATTGTCAGTGGTCAGTTTTAAAATCATGAAGCGTGACTTTTATTATGTTGACAGCCAATTGTTGCACTTATTATGTAAATTATTTCCGTTTTTAGCAGTTTAGAGATATTTGTGTCGTTTAATATTTTACTCAGCTTTAATGAGGAGATAGTTCTGAAGAGAAAAATTAACCTTACGCATTAAATAACTCATTTCGAACCACCGTTAAGTTTTCTCAATACCTACTTTAACTTGCTTAGATAATGGTATGGAAATAAACATATGTTACCAACCATAACTAGGAAATTTAAAAAAAAAAAATTGAGGATTTTTACTTTATTAAAATATTAATTTAACAATGCTGGGTTATAGCTATCCTTTCCGCCAGTCAAGCTGCCATCAAAGCACTGAAATATCATCAGATAATCTCAAAACTGATGATGGAGTGTCTAGCTACAAAACCAGGTCTGGATTCTATGGGCTCAGAAGAACACAAAGGTATAGAAGGGAACGAAATTGCTGACGTACTGGCAAAGAAAAAATATTAACTTTCCTTGTTAGTCCAGAACCATTCGGTGGGTTGGGCTAAGGAATCTTCTTTCTTTCAATAAAAAAAACAAAGATATCCAGACACAAAGATATTCAGAGTACACTGATGATGTGAAGGGAACACTTCTCTAGGCTTCTGAATGGTGACGACGACAACAATCCCGCCAATAGAGATGATATCCCGGAAACCCCAATTGTGGACGACAGCGTTGAAGTTCCACTGCCCGACCATAGTTAAGTCTTAAAAGCTATAGCTCGGCTTAAAAACAACAAAGCCGCAGGAGCCGATGGCTTACCTGCTGAGCTCTTCAAGAATCGAGGCGAAGCTCTATTTAAATGCATTCATGAGCTCCTACGCAGAATATGGTCGGAAGAATGCATTCCAAACGATTGGAACCTCAGTGTGCTCTGCCTAATCCACAAGAAAGGCGATCCCACAATTTGCGCCAACTACCGTGGGATAAGCCTTCTTAATATCGCATAAAAGGTCGTCGAGCGTATTATGTGAAAGACTGAAGCCCATCGTAAACCAGCGGATTGGATCTTATCACTGCGGCTTCAGATCTGGAAAATCCACCATAGACTAGATATTTACGCTCCAACAAATCTTGGAGAAGACCCTAGGAAAACAAATTGACACACACCATCTTTTTGTCGATTACAAAGCCGCCTTCGACAGTCCAATAAGGAATCATCTTTACTTCACAATGTCTGAATTTGGTTTTCCTGCAAAGATCGATGATCATGACACTGAGCAACAGCACAGTTAAACTCGGGAAGGATCTCACTCCTCCATTCGATACCAAACGAGGTTTCAAACAAGGTGATTCCTTATCGTGCGACCTTTTCAACCTAATGCTGGAGAAGATCATCCGAGCTGCTGATTTGAGACGCAGTGGCACGATCATGATATTCTACAAAAGTATTATGCTGCTGGCGCATGGTGATGATATCGATATCATTGGCCATAATACGCGCGAAGTCAGTGCAGCATTCTCCAGATTAGTGAAAGAGTTGAGTCGAATGAGTCTTGCAGTGAACGCAGATAAGACGAAACACCTAGTCTCAACATATAAACAGTCCCAGCGTCTTGGAACCCAAGTCACTGTTGACAACATCATCTTCGAGGCTGTTAAGGACTTAAGGAGCATAAACTTTTTCAACGATGTCAGTATTGAAATAAAACGAAGGATAACTCTTGCCAACAGGTGTTACTTTGGGCTGAGTAGGCAATTGAGAAGCAGAGCCCTCTCTCGACGAACAAAACTCACGCTCTATAAGTCACTAGCCATGCACGTCCTATTATATGCAGCACAAGCCTGGACGTTGAGCAGTTCTGATGAAAAGACTTTGGGAGCCTTCGAGAGAAAGATCCTCCGTAAGGGGTTCGATCCAATCTGCGTCAATGGCGAGTACCGAATTCGATGGAACCACGAGCTGTACGCTGACATCGACAAAGTCAAGCGCATTAAAATCGAGCGGCTCCGCTGGCTAGGTCATGTTGAGCAAATGGAAAACGACGCTCCACCGGAAAAAATATTGGATTCGGTGCCTGGTGGTGGTAAACGCAGAAGAGGACGCCCACATCTCCGTTGGAAGGATCAGGTGTTGGATAACCTGAGTAGGTTTGATGTTTCCAACTGGCGCCAGCAAGCGCAAAACAGAAAAGGCTGGCTCAATTTCTTATACGAGGCCAAAACCGACCTACGGTTGTAAGCGCCAGATAAGTAAGTAAGTAAGAAAATACTGGGGGAGCCAAAGAATGCATGAAAGTTACAAAGAATAATCTAAAAATCATAAAAGGACTGCTATCACTGTAGGTTGAACTATCACCTTACAAAACTGGGAATTCTTAATGATAACACATGAAGGTTTTACATTGATGATGAAGATCAGATAACTCATTACAATCAGAAGATATAGGATATTTACTAGCATTTATCTAAGCGGTTGAACTAAAGAGGTTATTTAGGTCCATGAAGGGGCACAATAGATCTTAAGGTCGCAGGCAAATCTCAACAATAATGATAATACTAATAGTAGGGTACGCAATAACTCTATTGTTTCGTGACTTATATGGCAAGTGGCACCATTCTGTTGAATGTAGAGGTCGTCTGTATATCTACCTCCGATCAAAAAAATTGTTTATCATGTTTCTGTAGCACACCCTATTGACAGAAACGGCTCTTATGTCGTCATTTTCGAAAGAGTACAGCTCTATGTAGCCTCCGGCCCACAATCTTCACTACATGATCACTCGCTGTGAGTGCAGTTTTCGCGCGTTTTCGGATCCACCACTGTGAAAATAAGCTTCGTTAGAAAATACTTTTTTTACAAAATCATCGTCACCATTCATTAATTCATGCTTTCCAAGACCCAACCAGAGAACATAGGGAGCTGCTGGTGGTCCATTGCCCGCAGTTCTTGAGTCAGTTGGCCCTTTTTCGCATGCAAAGCCAAATCCTTCGTCAATATTTGCTGCATTGTTGGCATTGAAAGGTCAAGTTATTGAGCACGTTGACGAATTGGGTCATTTTTAACACTTTCCTTCACTGCGTTAATATTGTCTGTCAAACGTCTTTGGCGAAGTCGGTACGATGTCCTTACATCTCTTATTGAGCCAGTCTCCCAGAATTTTTTGATTATATTGCGTATACACATCTCAGTATCTACATGATTAGGAAGAAAATTCAACGATTCTGTTATTTTTTTCATTGTGTGAATTCAATAGAAAATTTTCAGCATTTAAAATGAGAAATGTCAACGTATGACATTTCAACGTCTTGTTGTTACAAAAAAAAAAACGAATTGGCCATCCTTCGAAAGGACCTCGACCGAACTTCTTATGATTAAATTGTGTTTCGCGTAAAAATGTTAAAATGTTTTTTACACAAATGACAGAAACTGGACCTACTAGTTTTTATGCCGACTCCGAACTGTTGTATGCATGCTTTCAAAAAGCTTTACATGACATATTTTACTCTCTGAGGCTTGTCATCGTTTGCAGAGTGGTGACGACTGATCAGAAAAATTTATTAATTGAAAATATTGTCTGTATCTGGTGGAGGATTCAAGCCTCAGACCTCGCGGTTCAAAAATTTATAACGAGTGGTTCACGTACTTTTTAACCTGCTCTGCAACGGCAGCCATATTCCATTTCGATTACTTCAAAAGAGCGTCTGTAATCGGCATGAAGAACAGACGGACATGGCTTAACCGACTCCGGTGGAGATACTGATCTAGAATGTAAACTATTTTGTACCACACTTCATAATGGGCATTAAAACGGAGTTAGAAAGTTAATACATATCTTGCGTATTACGTAAATATTATATTAATCATCCTTCATCCTTCATTCTTTGTCCTTCGTTCTTCATGCTTCATACTTCAATCTTCATTCTTTATCCTTCATCCTTTATCCTTTATCCTTTATTCTTTATCCTTTATCCTTTATCCTTTATCCTTTATCCTTTATCCTTTATCCTTTATCCTTTATCCTTTATCCTTTATCCTTTATCCTTTACCCTTTATCCTTTATCCTTTATGCTTTACCCTTTATCCTTTATCCTTTATCCTTTACCTTTATCCTTTATCCTTTATCCTTTATCCTTTACCCTTTATCCTTTATCCTTTATACTTTATCCTTTATCCTTTACCCTTTATTCTTTATCCTTTATCCTTTATCCTTTATCCTTTATCCTTTATCCTTTAGCTTTTATCCTTTATCCTTTATCTTTTATCCTTTATCCTTTATCTTTTATCCTTTATCCTTTATCCTTTATCCTTTATCCTTTATCCTTTATCCTTTATCCTTTATCCTTTATCCTTTATCCTTTATACCTTATCCTTTATCCTTCATCCTTCATTATTCAATCCTTCATCTTTCATCCTTCATCCTTCATCCTTTATCCTTCATCCTTCAGACCAAATTACTTGCAAATAGCTTTTACAGAACTAAAATAATTACCCTTATCACAATGGTCGAGCGTTGACTTTAGTGACTGTCGACTTTTGTGTCGAGTCGACTTAAAACAGCGATCAGCGAACTAGGTCGACACGACTTTTGCGAGTAATAGATTTTATTTGACGGCAATTACTATTGTAAATGAAATTAAAGAAATTTGAAGTGCGATTTTTGACAAGTTGATTAAAAAATATTATAAGTTTATAAAAATAATAAGAATGGATAGCATAGCTATATTTTTTGGAGAAGATGCAGAAAGTGATTTAGAACAGGACATGAAGAGGCTTAGGCAAAAAATAAGAATTCGTTCGAATGTTTGTTTTTTGGCAAATACAGAGTAAGTCAATTTGGAATTAGAATAGTAAATACAATTTAAATTTATTTTATACAAAATTCTAGATTCATCCGCAACTTTCGTTTGACTAAGGAAGCTTTTAAGTACGTGCTAGCCGAAATTAAAAGCCATTTAGCCGTACATCTGCTGTATCGGCAGAACTAAAGTTGGCGGCAACTTTACGTTTCTTGGCAGAAGGAAGCTATCAGCGGGGCACTGGAAACGATTTTAATTTAGGCCTTGCTCAATCTACCATGTCTGGAGTTTTGGATGAGGTTCTTGAATGCCTACAAAATGTTATTTGTCCAAAATGGATAAGCATGAGCATGACTAGAGCAGAAAAAGCAGAGGCAAAGCAACATTTTTATGAAAAAAACTGGATTTCCTGGCGCCATTGGATGTGTAGATGGTACGCACATCCGAATATCAACACCGTGCAGCAGCACCTTTATTATAACAGAAAAGATTTCTCCAGTCTTAACGCAATGATTGTAAGATATTTATATACATATTTAAACTATATCAGAAATTACATTTAGTTACTTAAAGGCCTGTGATCACAAAATGCGTATACGCTTTATAGACGCAAGACAACCTGGAGCGAGTCACGATGCCCTCATTTGGAATATCAGCGAGTTAAGGCATTTCATGGAAACAAGCTTTTTAAGCGGAGATAGTAATACTTGGCTCCTTGGTAAGTAATCCAAATTGTTGAAATTTTATGCGTTTTAAATATATATATTTTTAAAATAAAGGCGACGCAGGATACCCTTTGAAACCCTTTTTAATGACGCCTTTTCGGGCAGCTGCGGAAAATAGCCCCTAAAGCAAATATAATGCTATTCATGCGAAGGCCCGAAATGTAGTTGAAAGGACCCAATGGTCCTTGAAAAACAGAGTGTTGAAAAACAGATTTCGATGTTAACTATCTGCTCGGCATCTGTGTGCACTACTTATATTTAGGCACTTCGAAAAATCTTTATTTGAAAATTATGAAAACTTATCTTATCTCTTTACAATATCTCCGCTTTAAAAATTATATTAAAAAAAATGATAATGTGATTGTGAGCAAAGACCTTGAATACTTTGTGAACCAAGGAAAACATCGCATTTTAAAGGAACATAACGTCATTTGGAGCGCAGCATTTACCATGATCTGGAGTTCCAAATAACTTAACCACATTCACTTCTTCTGTATACACTTTTCAGCGTGACGTCTCTTCTTCCACTCAAATTTCTCCCTGGCCAATTTAAGGTTTTCTTCCTCTAATTTGAAACGCTTTCGATTGTAACGTTCCGAATCCTTCAAATAATTTTCGATATTTTTGAGGCTCTGTCTGACTTCAGTATAAAAATTTCTCTGAATGTCAATCTGCTCCACCAAAAGCTCAGCCTGATTCTTTGCCTGTCTTTTCTCGGCTTTTTCATTTGACACAACAGTTACATCGACATTTCCAGATGATTCCCCGGTTGTACTAATAAGAAGAGCTTGTGCGGACGTTGATGGAATTGGATCAGGTAATGGTTCTGGAGATAGAATTTGGGCAGCGGAAGAAGCGCCAATGGCTAGACCGTCTGAATTCATCATGTCATTGAAACACATGATATTGGCCACAACTTCTTCCAACGGCGAAAGACTTTTTTGATTAAAAGGCCCTTCTAAAGTAGCATGCGAATCGCGTTTGTTATGAGCTATTTTGTTTTTAACCTTTCCTTTTAAATCAATCCAAACCTATAAATACGTATACGCTTTAAATAACTGACATCAAATGACATTTGAAAATGTTGAATACCTTTTGCCAGCCATCACCATCACGAATTGGCGGACCTAAACTGTTGAGCTTTGTAGCAAGTGAGTTCCACTCTTGCTTTACGTCCACTTTTGCCAATCCTTTATTAAAACTTCTTGCAAAACCGATATGACGTTCCATGTGGCCTACCAAAGCTTCAAATTGGTTTATGTTTGTTATTTTCATTTTTATTTTATTATTTTTTGTTTATTTTTTTCACTCGATGAAAAACAAACGCTCTACAAAAAAGGTTACTTTTCTCGACGCTCGACTTTCACATCGACGTTAGAGATTCGAAAATTGTATCAATAGTGATTCGACTTTGCCGCTGTCGAGTATTTTATTGTCGAACTCGACTACAGTGATAGGGGTGAATACCTCTTTTGCATATTAGGTCCAATTTTGTAAGAGTGGGTGAGTCATGCTGAGTTTTCTTTGCGTTTTGGTTGTGAAAATTTCAAGCCAATAGCTTAGACCAAATTCCATACAATTATCTTTTACAGAATCCAAATTATACCAATTTAATTTATTCTGTCCAATTTTAGCGTCCTCATTAGTAGAGTGGTAGCACGCTTAACTATCATCCCAAGTATGCAGAGTTCGAATACTGGCAATTCCATGGTCAATATAGGTGTACGAGAAGTTTGTGGATGGGATTACAATATAGCTAAATCACATTTTTCTACGGCTTCCCGCCATAATGTTCTAATCCTACAATAGATTTACTTGATTTCCCATAAATCGTCCCATTTCGAACCAAAGTAGACTTCAGTTGACTTTGTTTCAGGTGTGACACCCATACTGCCGTCCTTAGAAAGAAAGTCACATCTCCATTTTATTAGTTTCGAGATATTTAGCTTTAATGTTTTTTTATCTATCGTTTGGTTTTTACATTAAAAGTGGAGATGTTATCATTTTACTTAACGTTTCTTAGTCATTTCCAGTTGGAAATCGGTATTCTTGGCTTAACACAAAAATCAGAAACTCATTCACGGTTCCGAATCTACCTTTATACCAATTTTGGAATTTTGGCGTTTGTGACTTTCTTTATTAGGACGGCAGTCTACACCTGATACAAATTAGAGTTTCACCTGTTGTATTTCTGTTCGATTCTTATTTATCGAGCCCATAATATATTTATACACGTAAATTATTATCCATTTCCGGTTTTGGAAAGTGCAGCCCTGGCATTAGACAGTTGTCAAATGTTCGTATCATTCAAACATTTTTGTTCAACTAAAAGTTTATCATTTTACAATATGGAACAACGCATTGAAATCGTGAAATTGTTCTAAAAAAAAAGGTTTCTGATTTTTCAAAGAAATATAAAGTCTGTTGTGTATTATGGTCTGGTAGGTCCGTATTTTTTTGAAAACGATCAAGGAGCAACCGTTACTGTCAATTCTGAGCGCTATGGCCGTATGTAAACCGATTTTTTTTTGCCTGAAATTGTTGAAGTATGGATCTGGAAGATATGTTGTGAGATTTGACGCCAAAGAATTTTTTTTGTTTTTTGTGGGACTACCCAAAAGATCAAGTTAACATGAATAAACCTCAAAGCAAAATCCTTATTTCATTCAAGAAACTCTCACCAATGCTTGAACCACCTGACAGTGCAAAGTTATATTTTGACTCATAAACTCATTTTTTTTACTTCACAAGGAAGCTAGAATAAAAAAGTTTAATAAAAAATCATAGAGAATAAATTATTGACTTTCAGCGAGCATAAAAAGCAAGCCAAATTCTAATTGTAAAGCATCAACAGGAATATCACTCCAACTGCAATACGTGATAAATCATCAATTTCGAATAATTTCTACGTAACCAATTTAAATGTGCGCTAAACTGATTTGCATATGAAACGGCAAAAGATTTACCACCTTTGAACGGAGTTGTATAGAGTGCTCTATAGCGCATGGATGCTGAATGCAGTTGAAGTATTATTTTGGCATTGAAAAAGAATCAAATGAATGAAAGAGAATAATAGTATGTATGCAATAGAGGAGGGGTAGTCATGATAAAGGTTTATGTGAAAATAAAAGAAAAATATGCAAATTTTCCAAGAGATGAAGAAAAAAAAAACAAAATACCTAATAGATGCAGCTGTAACGAAGCTAAATTTAAAACGAAAAAATATTAAAATCGAAATAAAAAACAACCCGATACCAAGCTGAGAAGAACGAAATGCGAACGGTATAGTTCGCAATAGTAAATAAATCTTCTGAAATAAGAGTTCTGAAAATAAAATAACTAAGAACAGTTACGAGAGGATTCTATGAAAAATCTGTTGAGAATAAAGCGGAAACTTTAGATAACGATATATGTTGTTGAAGAGGATTTTCGGAGTTTTACTTTCCAAAACCTCTTTAATACATTTTTGATTATATATAGGGTCCGCCATCGAACGTTTTTTTCAACTAGTGATTATTTCGTGAATTATAACATTAAGCACATGTCTGATTTGACAGATAATTAGTTTTATCCTTCCGCTGAACGAATATGATTGTGTATACGCTTGAACAACGCTGGGAAATATTGCGACATTGCTTTGAAAATCCGATGCCGATTTCGCCAAAAAAATCATCTTTTCAGATGACGCTCATTTTGATCTTGGCGGGTATGTAAACAAGCAAAATTGTCGCATTTGGGGTACAGAAAACCTGCACGCATACATTGAAAAGCCGATGCACCCAAAACGAGTCACTGCTTGGTGCGGATTTTGGTCCAGAGGCATAATTGGGCCATTTTTGTAACTGTGGCCGTTACAGTCAATGGCCATCGTTATCGGGGCATGTTGAACGAATTTTTGTTCACAAAAATTGAAGAGGGGAATATTGGCAACATTTGGTTTCAACAGAACGGCGCTACGTGCCACACAGCCGAAGCTACATTTTTTTTTTTATAGCATTTCCAAAAAAAAAAAAATAGTTATTTGGCGGACTTTAGAAAACATAGAGTTAATATATATTATCCTTATGTTGTGAACTCTTTCCTATCATAAAAATTGACTTTACGGCTAAGTTACTGACAAATCAAGTTTTCTTAGATAAGCCCGATTTCTTACCCCAAAAGGATTCACTAAAAAAAAAATCATTTATTTTCACTGTCATTTCTAAGAATCATTTTTAATACAGTACCCGCGGGAGTCAACAAAATGTTTGGCCACTATACTGCCAATAATTATGTTGTGTTCAAACGAAAAATTAAGCAATGAAAGAAAAAGAAAAACCCAAAACTTATCCACCAACCCAGGCTAATAAAGGACAACGCGGTCTAAGAAAAAGCTATCATATTCATTAAAAGGCTTAACGCCAAGAATTTAATAATGGCCGCCAAGCATCATCTTTTTTTTTTTAAATCTTAAAAAAGGCGAACAGTCAGACAGACGAACGATAGGCAACGCGAAATTGACACATAAAATGCGCATAACGCATCCTTTCGCGTAACGCAGTTACGTGAAGTACGTGCGTAGCTTCTTCATAACATGTTACCACCCCACCAAGTGGGTGGTGGTGGTGTTGCTGCTAACTCACATGTACCCTTTTTTCCAAAAGCAAACATACACTCTCATATATGTTATAGTATATACATGAATAACTTTGTATACACTTATTTTGTATATAACGCATTTTGTTGTTGTTGGTATTTAGATATCCATATAAAGTATAAAGCTACCAAAGCAAACGCCAAGAGTTTGTCAACTTTTTGTTGGCTTACAGTGTATCAATCCTGGCACAGCAGGCGGTAGATTTGACAATGCCGTCTGTATAATGTAATAATCTGGCAACACTGTCGCATACTTAAAGCACGTTGTTAGCAACGGGGTGTGAGCCACGCATATTGCGCGACAGCGACACAGATTTTTAACCCTTTTTTTCTTTCATTATTACAACGTTTGACTTGCTACACAAAATGCGTGCTACGTTCGCTATGTACAACAACAACAACAACAAGAACAAGAACTGTTGAAGGGGTAACTTATTTACTCTACAAGGAGTTATATACATTTTTGTATATATCGCTAGACATGCTATTTGCTGTGTTGTTCAACACGCACATTTTATGGCTTATACAGAAATACGTACAAAATAAGTGAGATACACTTAAAAAAAAAATGTGTTTTTGGCATTAAATCTAAAAACTCCTTTTTAGCTTTTAAAATAGTTTTTTTTTAAGAAATTTTATTTACAATCTGTCGGTGAGACAATAGGAAGATTTGATGAATACTAAAAAGCACATTTTCAGCAGTACTCCATTGAGTGCCACTAGAATATTTACAACATTAATGATATTTTATGTTATGGAACGTTCTTAAATTTTACAATAAACATATATGTATGTATATATAAAAATATTTGGTATTTACTCTATGCACATAATTTATATATTTTCAAAAGAAAAAGAAATCGAAAGAAGAACAATTTTTAATAATAAATTGTTTACTATACAAAATGACAGGTCTAGGATCTGTTGTCTTTTTAATCATCTTATTTCATCTGTTTCGTCTAGTAAGGAGACCACCAGAGGATTACTATGGTTACTTAATCTTACGATGTATTTTTGACTATATTTCTTGATTTCAGCCTTCACTTCTATGACGCCTGTGTCTTTACGTATGACGCGGTTAGTGACAAACCAGAGTGCATTCACTATCTTTCTTTATTATGTTTTTGACTGATACCTTTAAAGAATTTCAATGTTGGATTTGCTAGCCGTACCTCAGAGCTGAATGCCATATGTCCAGACTGCTTTTAATATTAGGGGTATTCACAATGTGGTGTATTTGTGGTAAATATGTTAAAAATTTATAACAGTAAGAATAAGATTGTGAACATACCTTTTGTTAATTTGTTAATTATTTACAATCACCTGATTTTGCTTACGTTTGTTATAAAACCACCAAGATGCCGAAAAACTTCGGGTGCTTTAAAAGAAATTGAAGGATCATTTCGACTTCCTCTGGTCCACTTTTCTTATCGGGTTTATTTCTTTTTTTTATTATTTTCCATGTTCAATTCATCCTATTATATTGTTAAAATAAGTCAATGTATAAAATAAACTTATTTTCATCAATAACACTGAGCTACAAAATGACAATTTATAAAAGGTGCACAGTTCTCAATAGTCAATCCGAAATAAATTTTGGCTTCTGAATTCAAATATGGACTCCGTTTTTCTCCATCAGCTCGAATTTTTGAGTTATAGGCAAAAACATGAAAATCAGTTCTTTTTCAGATAACTTTGCTATATCTATTACACTGATCTACCGATTTGTATGACGATGACAAATTTCAATGAAGAAATACTAGACCTTTCAATTTTTAAACATAAAATTACAATATCTTTGACAGTTTCGAAGATATCGACGTTCAAAGTGGGAAAAATGTCACAATTTTACGTAGGGTGCTCTTTTTGAAACCCCGTATATTTAACATTTTTAAGCGGATTTGCAAAAACCTTTTTTTACTTGATAGAAAATCTCTTGAATTTTAATAAACATTTAAGTTTTTTTTATTATCGTCATCGTAATACAAATTGGTAAATCAATGTAATAGATATAGCTAAATTATCAGAAAAAGAATTCATGTTCATGTTTTTGCCTATAACTCAAAAACTCGAGCTGATGGAGGAAAACGGAGTACATATTTGAAATCAGGAAACCCAATTTGTATATAAACAGCTGAAAAATCTCCGGCACCAAAATGTCTGTCGGGCTGTGTAATTTTACTTACAGCGAGCACTAAATTTTCCATTTTATGTTTTTGACAAGCAATTTCCACAAATACATCATAAATACAATGATATACAGTGTTGCATTTGTGGTAAGTATGATATTTTTTAGTTGCTTACATTTTGTTTGTATAATTAACCACAGAAACCATATTTACCATAGATACAGAATACAAGACTAAATACATCACATTGTGAATACCCCTCTTATTTTATAATTTCTAATTTTGTTTTCTAAATGAGACTTGGTTCCAAGTAGCCGTTAAGTTTTTTTGTTATAATGTTAAGGTGATATCTTTTGGTCTTTATGTGGTGCTTCCAGGTGAGACGTTGCTCAATGTATATTCCGAGGTATTTTACATGATTATTTTGTGGAATTAGTAACCCATTTAACATAACTGGTGGGCAGGTTTGCTGTCTTAATTTTAAAGTAACATGAACTGACTTTCCGGAGTTAACTTTGATGTTCCATTTTTTTAAACCATTTTTCAATTTTCTTCAAAGCCGTTTGAAGGCAAATCGATGCATTGATTGGATACGGGTTTGTGGAAATTAATGCGGTATCGTCCGCATAACTAGCCGCAATTATATCTCTAGGAACTGCCATAACCTGGCATATCCTGGAACTGGCATGATCCCAAAACACTACCTTGGGGAATGACAGCTTCAATTTTACATATATTTTAAGTTTTTTACTTTATTTTTACACAAAAATGTCGATTTACTAGATAAGATTTGAGTAAAAGGTAGAAACGAGTAGGTAAGAGCTTTTTGATTTTAAATAAAAGACATTCCTGCCATACTCTATCAAATGCTTGTTGCACATCAAAGAAAGCTGCGGAACAATACTTTTTCTGTTCTAAGGTGTCTCTGATTGATTTACCAACTCGATGGCGCTGATCAGTGGTTCCGTGTTTCATCCGGAATCCAAACTGGTGGTTCGGAATTATGTTGTTTCTTTCTAGTAGTGGTGAAATTTGTCGTAGAAATATTCTTTCGAATATTTTAGAGAATATTACCGGCAAATTTATGGGACGATATGAGGTTAATAAATTTTCAGGCTTTTATAAATATAGGCAAGCCATAAGTATCTTTTTAGAATTTTTTCAGATTTTTTAAGAAAAGTATAAAAGGCTTGATTTGGTTATTGTAGTGCGAGGAACTTATAAAAAATTTAGTCTCATGATTAAGTTGTTCTTAAAAAATAATCACAGAAACAAAAATATGTAAAGTGTTGTATAAATATAACCTCAAAGGGTTAACAGGGTCATAAAACTTCAGAACTTACATTAGTTTTTTATTTATTTCATAATTTGTCATATTGTCAATTGGACATAAAGGGTTATCCATTTTAGGGTACTTGTACACTTTGAAAAAAAATATGATCTATAATATGTCAGGATTAACTACATAACTGAAATTGTATTAAAAAAATTTTAACGAACATAACATAACAAAAGCAAAAACGAATAAAAAAAAATAAAATAATAATACAAAAATAAAAAAGGAAAAAATAGAAATCTAAATACTTTCTTTGAAAATATTTGCACATACTACTGTGGTCAAAAAATGCCGGAATCCCCAAAAAAAATTTTTATATTTTAAAAGAAATACCGGAATCCCCAAAAAATTTGTTTTTCCGATAGGAACAAATGTTTTTATTTTTGAGTTGGCACTACTGTCATTAACATATGTGCCAAATTATACGTCAAAATATTCATTAATGTTTGAGATACGCGTCCTTTTGTAAATAGCCTTCAATTCCTTTCCGTTTTGGTTTCTGTCTCTTCTAATGATTCAAAACAGTGTCCACGGAGTAGTTTCTTGTGTTTATCGAATAAACAGAAGTTACATGGTGCTGGTGGTCAGGCGAATACGAGGGGTACTATTTATATTTCGGGAACTGGCAACACTAATGTCAATAGCTAAATTCTGACATCATCATAATAAACTTTGACATTTGTTAGCATAAATATACTCACAACGTTTTAATGTACAAGTGCTATTTGTTTTGTTTACAGTGAGTTCAGAAAATCAGTTTGATCAAAAAATGGAAATTTCAAGAGAAGGTTATTGTTGGATTATTTTTCACAACTTTCGACGTGGAGTATCTCAACAAGATTGTGTCGATGAACTTAGTTCTTTGTATGACGATATAGCACTATCAAAAACCACAAAAAATTAATTCAATCGTGGTCGTAGTTCGGTCGCCGACGAATTCTGTGAAGGTCGTCCAAATTCTGTTGTTTTGCCACAAAACACCAATGCAGTACATGAACTAATAATGCAAGATCTTCATGTGACATATCGATAGATAGAGGCATCCTTGCCCATTAGTTCCACATCAATACATTCGATTTTGCATTAAAACTTGTCTGTTCCGCTTGAGCAACGTAGGACGGTCAATTCTGAATGGTACACGACCATTTGTTTGCCGGAAGTCTTCGGAGAAATTCACAAAATCAACCGCCAAAGACGAATCTTTCTCCATCATGACAACGCGAGCTCTCACACATCTCGTCAAACATGTGCATTTTTGAACAGTCAAAACGTCGAATTGATGACTCATCCTTTATACAGTCCAGATTTGGCACTGAATGACTTCGTCTTGTTCCCGAATATCAAAGGTAAATTGCGTGGTTAACGATCAACGAAGCGTTAAAAAACCATGTTTTGGAGGTGTCTCAAGAGGAATGAAAAAAACTGCTATGACAAATGGTCTGAACGAATGCAAAAGTGTATTGATTATGAAGGGGAATATTTTGAAAAACAATAAAGCCATTTTTATTTAAAAATGTTTGTTATTATTTGCTATTATGAATATCTATATATATATCTATATCTTATGAATATCTATATATATAAAAATGGTGTGAAAAACGTATAGTAATTCATCAATTGAGAATGGCTAAGCCGATTTGGCTCAAATTTTTTTCAGTTGTTTGTAATTGCCAGGAGAAGGTTTTCAAAATTTTGGGAAAACCCTCCGGGAAAGTCGGGAAATTGGAAAAATCGGAAATTGATTTTTTTATGGGATTTTGTGCGCATTGTTCCGGAGTGGCTTTTCGGATGGAAAAATATAAAATTCTTAGTGGAAAACTCGGAAAATACTGGTAAAACGCAAAAAAATTGAAATTTTTTTTTTCAAAAAATTTTGCTTTTTATCGCATGATTTCATGATTTTTGACGATGTAAAGGTGGAAAATTTGTTGTGTAGCTTGGAAAATTTCGGATAATTGTGAATTTCATTGCAATAAAAGATGTTTTGCGTGAATTTTGTGTGGAGAAATTAACGAGATAAATAATAGATGTCGCTGTGCTACGATAAATGCCACAATCCGAGAGATGGCGTTATACATTGACTTAGGCTTAGGCGCAATTTGACAGGGGTCCTTTTCGCATTTTTATTTTCTTTTCTCCAAATGTGCTATTTTTCTTGATGCAATTGATGAAGGTTGTTGACAATGGAAGAGGAGGTATTTACTATCTCGATGCTCCTAGTGGGACAGGCAAGACATTCGTCATTTCGTTGATTCTGGCAACAATTCGGTCAAGATCTCAAATTGCGTTGGCTGTTGCATCCTCTGGCATTGCTAACACATTGTTAGAAGGCGGTCGAATTGCACATTCCACTTTGAAGCTCCCGATGAATCTTCTCACGGTTGACATGCCAACGTGTACAATGACCAAGAATTCGGCGACAGCGAAATTGATGCGAGAATGCAAAATAATCATTTGGGATGAATGCACGATGGCGCATAAGGCTGCGAACATAGTGAACGCGAGTTGCTGAGCCGAGCCGAAAAACATATTAGAGCAATACAGTACGCAAGTCATGCATCTCTTTTACCCGAATGCGTTTTTGAGTTTCAATCGGCTCGGATCAGCAACTCGCGTCTACTATGTTCGCAGCCTAAGCGAGCTTTGGAGGCAGTTGACTGAACGATGAAGGATTTACGAGGTGATTCAAGACGATTTGGTGGGGCTATGATTTTGCTCTCCGGAGATTTTCTTCAAACTCTTCCCGTCATCTCGAAATCTACTGCTGTCGATGAACTTAATGTATGCCTGAAATCATCGTCTTTGTGGCGGTATGTCAAGAAGTTAAATTGACCACGAACATGAGAGTCACTTTGCAGAACGACCCATCGGCTGCTGAATTCTCGAGACAACTGCTGGCGCTTGGAAATGGTCAAATTCCTGTTGATGTTTCGACTGGATTGATATCGTTCCCGGCAAATTTTTGCAAGTTCACATCGTCGAAGGAGGAACTCATCACCAAAGTGTTCCGGGCATTGCACAAAATTATAAAAATCTCGATTGGATTAGTGAACGGGCAATACTAGCAGCGAAAAATAAGGACGTCGGCAGCTTGAATTTCATTATTCAAAGTCAAGTCTCTTGAGAACTGCATTCATACAAATCCGTTGACAGAGTGACTGACGAGTATGAAGCGACCAACTATCCGACAGAATTTTTGAACTCGCTTGATGTGCCAGGAACTCCGCCGCATAATTAACAGCTGAACGTGGGATCAATCATAATCATGCTGCGGAATCTGAATCATCCAAAATTGTGCAACGGTACACGGTTGTCCGTCAAGAAACTGATGAACAATGTGATTCAAGCGATGATCATCAAGGGCAAATTCAAAGGAGTGGAAGTCCTTATCCCACGAATTCCAATTATTCAAACTGATCTTCCATTCCAATTCAAGCGTATTCAGTTCCCTGTTCGATTGGCTTTTGCGATGACAATCAATAAATCGCAATGCCAATCGTTAGAAGTCTGTCGGATTAATCTCGAATGTCCCTGTTTTTCGCACGATCAGCTGTACGTTGCCTCTTCGCGTGTTGGCAAACCGTCTTCGTTGTTTGTTTTTGCACCGGAAAACAAATCGAAAAACATTGTTTATCAAAACGCTCTCTACTGACTTAGATTCTATTTAAATAAATCACATTGAAATTTGAGCTATCTGTATTTTATTATCATTCTGGAGTTTATCTAAAGGCGTTAAGTTGGGGCGAGACTAAGTTCGCCGGGTCCGCTAGTAGTATTATGAAAATGAGCCACATCACTCAGAATAATTTTGTTTTGGAAAATCATGATCTTGTTCGTGCATTTCCAACGTTCAATCAGCGAATGTACAGCGTTTTCCGTGGTCTAAAGGCTTTGATCCGGTGCAGGCTTTAAATCGGTGCAAAGTGGCTGTGGATAGGCCCAATTCCCAATTTAAGCTGGTTCTAAATAGTTTCTTTTTTGTCAATAAATGGTTGCTTGATTGGTTAACGTAATATTGTTTGTATTTTACATAATTTTTGAGGCTTACCTTGTTACCATTTTACTCCATCTCAGAATACTTTTACTTGAAACACTGAGATTTCCTTGACATGTGTTGGATATGTGAAACTTGCTTACCTTATCATCATTACTTATAATATCGAAGATAATTAGAAGACAACTTTGAAAATTGGTCTCCAGTTTTGAAAATATTTAATTTAAGCAATTACTTGGGAGTATTGACCACTGTATTACTGAGCAATTCGAGTTCAATAAACATTTTGAAAAAGTATTTGTAATATAAACGATAACAATACCATTAAAAAAGGTTGTTAAATAAAAAATATATATGACTGAAATGCAGTTTTATACCTCTTTAGCTATAAAAGGGATATTTTTCTCAAAAAACATATTTACGGCTAATGTAAAGACACGCGATAAAATACGAATTCTTGTTTGCATCAAAATAATTTAAGTACAAAAATGTACAAATTGCAGGCAATATAATGAGGCAAAGTTCAAAATGGCGCAAGTGGCGTAAAGTGAGTTACAGGAATCAGTCAGAGGTCGTTAATTTTTAAGTTGCTGCTCGTAAATTCAAATCCAATATAAAGGCATGAAGAAAAATAACCCCATGCAGTAAGGATAATAAATGTAAGGATATATGCAAACATGCTGTGGATGCTGCTGTAGATGCTACTGCGGATGTGGAATGATTAAGAAGGTAAGATATAAGAAGGAGGTAAAATATCGACTCAAGAGCACAGACAACGAGTGTCAGCTGTAAGTAGCGGCGGAAAATTTTCAATTAAACTAAAAAAAAAAAAAACAAAACGGTGAAGAGGGCTAAAAACTTGAACATAAGAAGGTACAGTTTAAAGAAGACAGAAGTCATAGAGAAAAAGATTCTGAGAATAATTTTCAGCAATATTAAAATGCTGCTGATATCGTGTGCTGCGAATTTTTTAAATATTTTGAGAATGTTTACAAGAGAAAGTGTGAAAAATCCTACGCAAAATGGCGTCAATTTACGTTATTGCTTTGAGCACATTAACTGCATAAAGATATAGTATGTCTTGGCTATATGAGCGAAACCAATGCCAACCCTCTCTGTATAACCATACCGTGGGTGCAATACGAGATCAATGTAATCAATTTTGAACAACGCGAACAACCCTTGACAATGACAAAACCAAAAACAAAAGTGGTTTTATCTTATTTTTCAGGATGTTGGCAACCATGTCACTGTGTGTTGGCTAGTGTAACGGCACCCTCACGTCGCATTATAGTTCATACATCACTTATATGTTAGAAAAAGTTCACATACACACGACTTAGAACAAATACATGCCACATAACATACATATATTCATAAATAAAGCAACAAAAACAATAACTAAAAAAAGAGGGTGTTCACTCGGGAACGCATAATTTTAAGCAAGCATCCCAAACAGCACACACGCGCCATTTATACTGCAAGTCGGTCGTTTCATACAGTTTGTTGTGCTGCCATACTTTTTTTATTTACATATTTTTTTCTGATTTTCCGCAACTTATAAATTTTGTTTAAGTGCTCATATATCATTTATGATCTCTATAGACTTTACAGCCCCTTTACTTTGATATCTTTTTATAAGTTTTTTATATTTTTTTTTTTTTAAATTTCCACTTGAAATGGCAACAGCCAACAAACTCATACTGCTTCCGTTTCCGTTCAACTCAATTCTACTCAATTCAATTCAATTTATTTTACGAACAAGCATTCTCCATTATATCCGCCATTATTGAAATATTTCACTGCAAATGAAGAATTATTGTTGAACTCTTAACCGTATCTCTTCGTATGTTTTCTTTTTGTTTTTCCTTGTTGTTGTTGTTCTTGTCATTTCGATTTTGCAATTTTTATTTTTGTTATTTTCCGGCTAAGAAAATTTATTATTGTTCTTCCTAACAAATTTTCTTGTAAGCTTGATTTTGCCATCCTGGAAAATTTCATCCATTAATTTGCAAAAAGGTATATTATGATATTTTATTATTGCGAATACATATCTTACTGAATATATATGTTTTGATTCTTGAGAGTGATGTTATTTTGTTAATGGAACTATCAATACATAAAAATTCCAAGAGATTGGCAAGATGTGGAGTCAGCGAAATGATTTCGTCCCGGACGTTCGAATGAAAATATCGATGCAGTGAAAAAAGTGTTGTAAACGACTCAAGCACCAAGCAATTTGCCAATGTGCTCAAAAGCTCGACGCCTCCTCGTCCACACTGTAGCGAGTTTTGACGAAAGATTTCACTCTAAATGCATACAAGGTCCAAATGCCTTAAGAACCGCGGACGGTACAACAACGGCGCTTGGGTCTTTGAAAACATGGTTAGTGACGGTGATTTAAAAAAAGGTCGTGTTTTCGAACGAATCTTCATTAATATTGGCGGATATATTGATAAAAGTTACCTCGAAAATTACCTGGGGATCCGAAAAACTGTAAGGGATTCAGAAGATACCAAAGCAATTATAACGAGTGAGTGTTTGGTACGGATTGTGGGCCGGAGGTGTCATAGGGCCGTAATACTTCGTAAATGACGACGGAAGTTCTGCTACAGTCAATTGAGTGCACTACAGAGACGTGATAAACAATTTTTTTGTGGTCGGAGATGGAGTTTAGGAACACAGAGGACCACTATCTTCAGCAGGATGGTGTCAAGTGCCATAAAAGTCGCGAAAAAATCTAGTTATTGTGCAGGAAGCTATCTGATAGTGAAATGGCTGTAATGTCTACAATGCATTTTGTAGACACCAATTGGCTACAAAAATCTTGGAGTCTTGAGTTCAAACCAAAGGCTTCTCCTTTAGAGTTATGTTAAGAGTAAGGTCTACGTCATCCGCAAACACTTCCAACTCTCAAAGCGAACATTGAAGTTGCCAAAATAAAGCCCCAATTATATAAAAAACGGATCGAAAATGTCAAAAAAAAAAAAAAAAATAAAATAAGGTCTGCAAGCTGAGTCGAGGTGGCATTTGAAATATATAGTAATTCATAAGGTAAGAGGTTCGGTTGTGGGCATAGTTGCCTTTTGACAGAAAACAGCTGCGGTTTTTCTGACAAATGTCATTTGTGTTTTATGGCAGTACGTTCTTGTGGAAGAAAATTGCGATGGTACTTTATTAGATTTTGTTCGTGAATGCGACAAGCACGTGCCATCGTATCAGGTAAATTGGTGTTTTACTACTTTCTTCACGTAGCGTTGAAGAGTGTTGATTAATCATTTGAATTTTTTAACGTAGAATACGTTATACGGGGGTGTTGATCTGGAGCACAAAATTTTGAGAAAATGTTTGTCACTTTCATTATAAGTTTTTAATACTTAATGCATGCATTGAAGAAAATTCAAGTATGGTCGTAACATATTTAATATGTCTTCTTTTGATTTGTATTTAAATAATCATATTGCTACATATAATTTTTTTGATTCTATAAGTAAATCAAAATTTAACTCCTTCAAATTTTGTATTAATTTTCATATGCTTTGTATTTTATGTATTATAACATCATGATTATCTGTTAGAGCAGTATGATTATCTGTGTGTTCATCACAGAACCAGTGTGAGAAAGAGAAGAAGTATAATGACCAAGTAGCGAACGATGTGTACATACACAACATTGATAAGCGAAGCAGAGAAACAAAATTGTGCTTACCCAGTTGGCCACGTCTTTAAGACATCCTCAATGTCTTACAGCCTTATTCATAAACACATTTTAGAGACAGCGTAACTTTAAACGGGCTTTAAACAAGAAAACGTTATTCATAAACATTTTTCGTAGTTGTTTAAGAGCTGCGTAACTTAAACGCCGAAATTGGCGTTTAAAGGTTACGTAAATACAACCATGATTTTTGTTTGTCTTTTCTTTTAATATCAAAGACATGCTCCATATGCGCCCTTTGCAGCATTTTTTTATGCGGCGGCCATTGTAAATCCATAGGAATTCTTAATTTTTGTAGAGATTTTCTATAGTTCAGACACAAACCTTACAATCATAAGCAGAAAATGAAAAAATGTTTATGAATAACAATGTTAGCAAGGTTGCATTGAAGCTGCGTAAAGCCTTAAACTGTGCGTAACTAAACAAGCGTTTAAAGGTTGTTTAAGGAAATCTATTGAATAAGGCTGTTAATGACTAACGTATTCTACGTCTGACCTATGCGCCCGTGTTATCTAACACAGGCTTGAGCTTTTTTTTACTTTAGGTCTTCTGGACAGCCCAGAAAAACGTCTTGGTCGCATACATTTTGAAATGCGCCGCTAACTAAAAGTTGCTCAGCATACTCGTAAATGAGTTGCGTGAGCTAGCATATTAGTTTGCTACGAAGCTCGGCATTGATTTTTCCAACAATTGGAACGAGGATCAGAAATCGGGAATGGAATGGTACAAATAATTTATGCACCGACCAGTGGAGAGCTTGGTGCAGATATCTCCGGACGTTCTTTTCGGTTTGAAGAAAAAAGCAGCTAATCGAGATGCTAAGAAAGTGGCCTAGGAAGCAACACCAGCTAAGCGTTTCAATCCAACTTCAGCCAAATAAATCGGTTAAGCGTGCCAAGCCAATTCCAACCAAGCGCGCCAAGACAAAGGAGTCTCAGCCATCTAACGATGATGTGGACTTCTGCCTGATTTGTTAAAAGCTCTTGTCACGCAACTATTGATAGTTGTCAAATTGTATTATTTGTTTGATTTGCTAGATGATGATGTCTTATAGTTTTTATAGGTTATTATGCGAATTAAGAATAAATTAATATTTAATGCAATTAATTGTGCCTTGTTGTGTTGACAAAAAGTTACTGCAGTTGTCTTCGCCCATGTGCCAAGTTCGCCATTGAATGGTTTTGTCATTTTATCAAAAACGTGAGCTGGAAGTTGCCACCGACATGAAGCTTTGGCCAACATGCAAATTTTCTTGCATTCACATCGTCTGCTTCAAGAACATATCGAATGCCATGAAAGAATGTTCAATGCCTCAACTGAAAATAGCCATCAAAAGAAGTGGACATGGCATTGAGTTCCGATCGACTGCACGTTAGCTGATTTATTTTCATTCCAATTCACCATCAGCTGTTTTTGACAGAAGCGGAGCGAAATAAATTTATCTCTTGAGAGAGAAGTATCAAACTCACTAACACCTTATTATTTTTACACCATGTGTTCGGGCTCTGCAACTGGTGAAACAATGGCTCTATTACAGTGGTGTTCACACGCATAATACTAAAGTTTTCGACTTTTGTGCTTTTGTTTGTAGCTCTCTCGCTCTCTGCACTGACCAAAATTGTTGTGAAGGTATTAAGCAAGAATTGTGTATGGTATTAATTATCATTGTCATCATCATTATCTTTATCAGTATCGTTATCATTATCACTATCATTATCATTTTCATCATTATTATTATTATTATTCTGCAAATAACGCATTTTCATATGCCTCAAACATTTCGTGCAGTGCAAAACACACAACCAAGAGGCGCGAATGGGCGATTTTTGTAAAAACAACCTTTTTTTATAAACTCATCTAATGTGTTTAAAATTTCAATTAAAGAAATTACCAATTGTTTTAAGTGTTTGGAACACTCTGTTAACAATGCGACTGAACACAGCTCACAAGCCCTTATCGATAATTTATTTATATCGAAATACTTATTTTTTTGAGACCGTTTCTTCAAACCATCAATTTATATTTTCAACGAGAAAAAGTTGACTTTTTTCAAGCTTACGTTCAAATCACAACATTTATTCAAAGACTTGTTTCAAAAATTATAAAAGAAGACATTGTCAAAAATTTCAATTTTGATAATTTAGCTACATTCAGCTTAAATAAAATTTTAGCGGATAAAAGCAATTATAAAAGAATTCATGACCTTACATTTCAAAATGCCAGAATTTCATTATAGTTTTAATCAAGGAAATGTTAAAACGATTACCTAGTCTGTTAGAAATTTTTGAAAATGCTTTTATTTTATGTCCTGAAAGATGTTTAAACTATATAAGACCTTCTTTCCGTGAACTCCCTCTTCATTATCTATCTCTTGAATAGCGACGTGCAGAAGAAATCGAATACGAATCTCTGTTGACATTTCCATGGAGCAATGTGTTCAAAAACAAAGTGCCATCTGAAAGTGAAGAATTTGGTAATCGGCATACAAAATTAAGACAGCCGTAAGCGGAAAAATGTTTGAAAATATTTGTAAGTTGGCATTCATCTTGTATAAACTAAATCAATGTATGAACTAAACAAAACTTTGAGAATTGACGAAACGGATGAAGAGTCTAATATGGCTGAAGCAACTACGTTTTTTGCAAAAAGTTGTTTTTTTAAGGTTGCATATTGAAAAATTCTAAAAAGTTATAGTCTCTAAAAAATGTTCTTTAACGATCAAAATTCTCGTATAAAATGAAGTAGCTTTTTTATTATTTTTTATAGATCTCAAAAATATGAAAATAAGAATATCTAATACTATTACAGATCTCAATATTATTTGAAAAAAATGTATATAATTTGTTTTGTTTTTTCTAATATAATAAATTTCTTAGAAAAATTGCGATTTTGGCGACTTTTTTTTCATTGGGCGATTTTGGGCGATATTTTTTTTAAATTTCGCGCTTTTCTCAAAAAAGTTCTGGCAACACTGGTCGTGTACGTGTTTCGATTCTCGAATAAAGTTTTCGAGTCTCACCACGCATGGTACTAGATTTCTCGAAACGGAAACTTTGATTAGCCGCGGAGATCGTGTGACTTAATACCATTAGACTTTTTTCTTTCGAGCTGCGTTATAGATAAAGTCTACGCCAAATATTTAAGCACTTAAAGACGCGAGATACAGTCGCAATTATGTGAAAATGTGATGGAAAATTTCATAAAAAGAATGATCATATGCAAGAACAGCCACGGTGGACATTTGGTAGATATTGTATTCCATTACTTACCCTAGACTTTTGACTTTGGATTAAAACAATATTATCAGATCTTTTCACAAAAATATAGCGTTTTTTTTTTAATTTAAAATTAAGTCTCTTGTTGAAAGACCCTATATCAACCATCATAAATATAATGAAGTTGTTCTTTAGTGCGGAAAGAGTTAGGCACTGGGCATCACTGCTTTGAACGAACTTCTCGCGAAGTAAGCCATAGAAGCTTAATCACCAAAGTTGAAAACTTGTCTTCATAAGTATGTACATTGAAAGTAGTATCAAAGGAGAAAATACGTTCGTCTAAACTTTTTTTTAAACGAGGTTATACTCTTACGGCCTCGATAAATTACCACGTAAGTATTTTTGGGAAGCAATCATCACAAGCTCACTCACCAAAACTGGAGAATCCCAGTTACAAGTGCTAATGAATAAAAAGAGAGAGGAAATTTCCAACTTGAATTCACAAGTGTCTGAAAAGATAAATAAAGCATTTGGAAGATCAGTTGTAGTTTGGGGGGGACCTATCTAAAAAGCGGTTACTGAATGCTTTGATTTTTTTTTTTTTTTCTTGACAAATTACCATTTCGAAGGTATCTGGGTGGTTTTCCTAAAAATACCTTCTTTTGTATTAAAATAAATTAATTACTAAGACGGAAACGTTAAAAAATACAACAAAAACGAGTGCCTTCAAAGTTACAATCAATCTTAAAAGCTTTTGTTTAAGTATATTTCGAAGCTTATGTGAACCCTTTCCTAAAAAATCCCTAAATTGAGTTGAACATATTTTACGATTTTTTTTTTTTTTTTTTTTTTTTTGTCGAGGATGGGGGTTGCTGTTAAATAACAAACAGTGCTTAACATGTTAACCCCAATTATAACCACGGTCACAATTAGTAAAAAAAAAAGAACATGGTTACCCAAACTATGACAAACAAATAACTACATAAATATTCAAATCAAATGTGAAATGTGAAATTTTTTTCCTTACAGCGTCATTTGCATATTAATTCTAGATTTTTTTTTTTCTTTTCTTGGCATTCATGACGTAGCTCATTAGACGTCAAATTAAAACGGAACCAAAAAAAAATGCATATAAAACTATTCGAGTTTTATTTAGAATTGGGTGGGGGTGTAGAAAGTTGGAATAATCAAGTGAAAAAAAACCTACATACGAAAAAAACAATAATAATAAAATAAGAATTCCAATCATTTTCGGGTTCGCCCATCAGGCAGCACAACGTTTGGTGGTGGGGCAGGAAAATGTGCGCCATAAATATTCAAACGTGGTTTTTCATAATGAATTGATTTTAATTTTAGATTACCAGGAAACAAAAAAAAAATAATAATATTAATAATGATAATGTATAGGAAGTATATCCATAAAAATTGTGGATATAAGCGATTTTTGCATAGCATGACAAACGTAGGCATGAGTGTGACAGTGTATGTATGAAGTGTATGTTTGTATGTGTTTGCATCGAGATATCGCACATGCACAAGTTTCTAGAACGAACATGAAAGGGATATAAATTATTTTTCTTCTTGAATGTTCATAAATTTCGGGCTGTTGACATGTCAGGGTTGCCAGGCCATTTATTTATTATCATCATTTGAGGCTGACGACTTCTTTAAGCGAAACAAAATTTTTGCAACTTTTAAAATTATTTGTCATTCATTACTCTAGCAAGCTACTAGTGGTAGTGTCGTTATGTAAGTAAAAAGTTTTTAAAGTTAAATTTTTCATACGTGTTCATGTTTGGTTTCAATTGCGAGCGTTGCGGAAGCAAAGTTTTGCTTGCATGTCACCAGAAAATGAGCATGTTTGACAAAGTTTTATAGTTTGTTGTTTTTGACAGGTTAAAATCTAGCTGCAAGCGCTAAAAACTTGCCTCAAGCTAGTGGTATATTTATTAGTGAGATAAGGATTTGTGCTAAAGAACGAAAGTTTTAAAGGACGGCTAAATTTGGGTAGAATACGATGGAAGTTCATGATAATGTGCGGAAGATAGTGATGTTCTAGTTAAGGACAGAAAATCCGTTTGCATATGAAGTCCATTCTCTTACCTTAGCTTAAGGTAGGTATTCATGTCCTATTTTAAAACAGATAATCATCATTTTGCATGTGAAGTCAATTCTCTTGCGTTAGATTCTATAGCAAGTATCTAACAAAAGCAAGCATATAGTGCAAAATAAAATTGGGTGACTAAAATTTTTCGCAAATGAATTTTCCTGAGAAATATTAAAGGAATATCCGATACATGCATGAGGTACTTTAGTATTTCAGGGTGTTATAATCGAAATATGTAAAAAATCATTTATTAAAAAAAACGTATACAACATATCACTTAAACTCCGCCCAAGTCTATTGTCCGTTGTAAATCACTACTTTTTACCGGCTTTCGGGGATGAGTCTAATACCAAGCAGAAGAACGCGCAAACTTTACTTTCTCATCATGAATGGACCCATTTTATGCAACTTCTTAAGTAATAACCTTTTGACCAGACAGGACATGAGGAATCGATTGAAACAAGTTATAATCAGAAAGAACAATGTCTAAGGAATAAATATGATTTTACCAGTTTCTAAATATGATTTTTACGTACAGACGGTATTGCCGTGCTGCAAAATCACTTTTCTGTGTCTTTCTAAGCATTCTGGCCTCTGAACGGCATCTGACCGGCGTACATAGGGACGAATAGTCAAATTACGGCGACAAAATTATTTTCTTTATATGGACTAAATAGATTTTAATGAAACTTGGTATCTAGGGATTTTTGAGGTTGCTGATTACGAATTCAGCATTAGATTTTCAAAATTAAAAATGGCGGATCCAATATGTCTACTGTGACCATAAACATAAAAGAAAGAACGGTACACGAAATTTTTATACCTCTACGTTTAAACGTATTAATTTTGTCACTCCTTTTGTAATGCCCATAAGGAGGCGTGGTAGGCAGTGATGCCAGAGTGGAATATAATATTCCACTAGTGGTATATTTTTGTTTCTGAGAGCATATTAATTGTTCAAAAATATGCAGCATAAAAAGTGGAATATTTTTTATATCTGAATTTATACCAAATTTTTCAAAAATATGTACTAAAAACTACTTTTATTGAAAAATTTCAAGAATTCTTAAATTGTTTATATTTTGTATTCTCTGAACCGCCCTGTTGACCGCAAAAAAGATCTTCGATACTTCATTTCGTTGTAGCAATTTAAAGCAATCGTTAACTTGACGGAGTTTTAAAACAAAGGATGAGTATGTTGCAGCAGTAAGTTTATTGTTTATCAATTAAATATTTGGCCGCTACAATTAACTTATCATGTTTCCTCTATTAAAGGTGGCTAAAGAAATGTAACCAGAAAGATAATCCAACCAAAAAAGAAGAGTCCTCAGATGAAAGTACAGAATCCGAAGAAGATTCGTTATATGCTGACGATGAATCTTCGCGATCTGAGATTCATTCGCTGTCTGATAGAACGCTGTCTGGTGAATCAATTAGTTTTACCGCATCTTCTAATATATATTTTTAAAATAAAAGTGGAATATTAAAATTGTTAGTGGAATATTTTGGAATATTTTTTGTGGTTAAAAGCATATTTTTCAAAATTCTTCCGGCAACACTGGTGGTAGGTATAGAAAAATATATATATTCTTGATCATTATCACCACCTGAGTCGATTTAGCCATGTCCGTCTGTCTGTCCGTCTGTCTGTCTGTGATCACGATTACAACCGTAATTTCCAAGCTATCATCACGAAATTCGATATTTAAGCTTTTTTTTTAAAAATAAGGTCAAGTTCGATAATGAGCCAAATGCCTACCTCCCATACAAAGTGACTATGGGAGGTAGTCATCAAAAAACAAAAGCGAATATTTTCTGTTAAAACTATAATGAAAATGTTTTTACAAATAACCATTTTATTGATTGCTTAAGAAATTGAATATATCTACTTTGGTTCGGCCGTGGGGCTATTTTAACTTCGACCCAGTCGAAGATCATTTCTTACTATTTTTTTTTAACACAGTTTTATTGAATATAGGATATTATTTATATAGCATTAACACAAACATAACATAAACATAAAATAAAAAATAACATAAAAGCATAATAAATAACATAAAAATATAAACGTACATGTATGTATATCTACGTACCATAAACAGCAGTATTTTTGCACTAAACAAGTGCAACGTGATTTTCATCAATGATGCTCTATTTAATGAAGGGGGAAAAAGGGGGAGTTACACTTGACTTTTTTACACTAATTATTTGTTATTTGTTCGAACTTTTAAAGAAATATCGTGGAACTTTGTGGAACTTTTTTTGTGGCTCTAGCTAAAGTTAATATTTCAGTATTTTTCAAATTACAACGGTATATTCAATATTTGCAAAATATTATTGATATTTTAAATATAAATAAAAATTAAACTACATACCTGATGCTTGAAACTATGTATAGAAAAGCTTAAAACTGCGAACTTAAAAAAAAATTGTCGAGTGTAGTTGCTGTGTAATTTTTTATATTCAATTTACCGATATAGGCACGTGAAAAGTAAGTTCAACTTTGCATGCACGCATAGACTACGGTGATGTATGAAAACAAAAAAAAAATTATAGGTTTATTGCACACGGGTATAAAGAATATATTAAGCATACTAGTGGTTGCATTTGAGAAAATAATTTTTTCGATTTTTGCCGTCGTAATTTGGCTATTCGTCCCTGCGGCGCACAGTCGTTGAGCCCCATACAAAACATGTCAAAAAATAGAAGTAGTTGTCGCAGATCAATAAAATTAGGCACATGAGTTAATTTTAAATTAATTTCTTGACAAACAAAAAAAAAACCGTATAAGAAGTTATCCTCTTGTTGTAAGGATTCTGTTTAAATAAGCTTAAGATGATTTACAACATATTAATAAGAAGACTTTCTTCGTGAAAATTCTTCGTTACTGGCTTCCGTCATTCCCTTCAGCCTAAAAACTGTTGAAGAAGACAAACTTCTTTATATAAGTTTAGTTTTCTCTGAGTGTGATGCAAAATCACTTCGAAAAAATCGTTCAAATCATTCGGGCCATTTTTCTTCGTTTTGTTCGGTTTGAGCAGTAGATCGCACTCTTTAAATCCCACCAAATACCGAACATTAAGAAATTACAATTAAACCTTAACAATTCAATGCAAAAATCCCTTCCCTTTCGCTCTTTGAAACAACAGTTCACAGTTGAGCCTTTTAACGCCCCTAAAAGTCCCTCGATTTCAATTCGTATGTTATAAAAAAAATTGCTTTTGAATTATTCCTATGGCTTTAAGGCATTGTCGACCACTTCGTGTTTACGACTAAAGACGAACTTTCGCTTACCTCGCGAGGATACTACGAGCTCGACACTGCTTTAAGATGTTTTCCTGACGTGGACAAATCAACTCTCAGCGATTCATGTAATTCTTGAAGCGTTTGGCATGGGGGTTCATTGGTGCCGAGTCGTTCTTTGTCTTCCGAGTCCAAATCACCACTTAAAAATCATCCAAATTATTTTCGGCACGCTTGTTCAGCAAGAGCATTTTTAAACAGTGGGCCCATTGATTTAAAAAGTTTTTGTACAATATAAAGACCAAGATATACATATATTATCCCCAAATGTGATAAGACTACCTGAATACTGATCATGATTTATGGATACGTATTCAAAACTTTCGAGCTCTTAATTGGGATTTTGTCTCTGTCATACTGATAGACGCTTTTGAGCGCTGTTCCCGTATCGTGCTTGGAAACCATAACGTAGGCAAGAAAATTCGGTGGGTCTTTGGTCCGAAATTCGAATAGATCAACCTCCATGACAATACCGCCGATCGCGGAATGAGGTTGATTGCCTTCGCTGCAGCACGAAATATTGTAGGTAATAGCACTAAATTTAAGCATCTCAACATTCATAATACCATCTGTGTGTTCAAAATGCAGAAGATGCATGCGTTCTGAAAGTCCAATTTTATACACACTTCTCCAAGCAATTCGGGAAGTATTGCGACAATGGTTCGAACAATGTTATGTTCCAAGGCATCCATAGTTGCGTCCACATGAACCAATGACTTCCCATTACCCCAGATAAAATAATCCAAAGGCATTCAATTGCACAATTTTGGTGGCCAATTGACTGGTCCATTTCGAGAATTAACGCGTTCGCCCAATGTTGTCTTCAGGAAGTCGATAGTTTGACGCGCTGCGCAGTGATGCGATTGGTACAAATTAGACAGAAAATAAAATTTTGTAGATTTTTTTTAAGTTTTCGATGTTTTAGGCATATGAAAGTACAAAAACAAAGTATTTCAGAAATTTTGGACAAGTGGGCGTGGCAGTTGCCATACAACTCAAACACATTTTGCGCTATATCTTAGAAATGAGATGAATAACGATAACAAAATTAAACTTAGACATCTAGTATGTGATTTTTTAAAATGTACAAAAAATTTCTGTACGATTGGAGAACTTCCCATACAACTTTATTTCATTTAGCGATATACATGTCTATGAAATTATATAAATGATATATAATAGGATAACAAAATAAAACGTAGACGTCTAATGTGTCATTTTCCAAAAGTCCAAAAAAATTTCGGCAAAATTGGACAAGTGGGCGTGGCAGCTGCCATACAACTTAAATACATTTTTTGCTGTATCTTAAACGTATATTAACAGCAACGCCCATAGACATATCGGTAGCTAAGTAATATCTGTGATCTTTGAAATTCTTGCAAAATTTCGGTGGGGTTGGACAAGTAGGCGTAGCCATCCTATATATGTGAAATATATTTAGGGCAATAGATAAGAAATGAGAAAAGCTGCGATAAAGAAATTTCAAGTTAAAAATTTCGAACTTTTAGAAATTTTTTTATATATTTCATATTTTAACAATATTAAGAATGGGATTTTTAATCAACCACGATGACATAGAATCGCTTTTGGGAGCAGACCATTCCTTATTTATAAGAGGAAAGCGAGTTTAACGCACTACTGTTATTTCTCATGCATCAGCAGGAACAAGATAAAAATTATGCCTCCGGATGCAATTTTCGAACATTACTTAGGGGCTTTTCTCGGTAGGAATCAACGAAAGGGTCAGAACTGAAAAGAAGTATATTCAGTAAATCCGTATTTGTATTTATTTATTTACTATTGAGCTTATACGTGTGTTTGTCAAACGAAAATATCTACAGTCTGTGTTACGAGCCTTTTGTGCTTCTTCAGATAATTGCCCTATTCCAAAGATGCCATTGTTGCACTATATCTTTAGTAAGACAGATCATTTTATTGCCGTCGAAACTGTTGCCGGCGTAAAATACCAGGTATAAAGTTATATTTAACCTGCCCATAACAGCGCACCAGTGATTTTTCTATGTATTAAACGATGCTTCATGAATTATTTGCGAATTTTCTGCAATTCTGGTTATTATCATGCTCATTGAGCCATGGACGTAGCGCATGATAAAATTCCCGAATTATACCACAGTTTTTTTTTAATAATAGACAGTAACTCTTTAATAATGATTTAATGGATGGTAACTCGCGTTTTCTATACATAAAATAATCATTAATATCAGCCTCTTTCTATTATTGTAGAATTGAATACATGTAATTCTATTAAAAATCCTGAAAAACAATCAACTATCAAAGATCTATTCATAATCAACCACCAAAAGAGGAGCAATAATACAAAAACCTAACAATAAAGGCAGAAAAATTTCAATGAGCACGGCAACAACGCCTACTTCTAATTAATATGCTATTTATGCGCACCAATCTAGCATAATCAACGGATCAATGATCCTGCCAGCAGCATCCTTTGAGTTGCAGTAAAAAAAAAAACACATACACATGTTATTGACATACATCATTTAACCCTTTTTCACATGTTTTATTTTCATGTTTAACTCACACATAAGAAGCACCCTTTTGTAGAGTAACGACCCCTAGCAATGTTGGATCAACTGATCTTGTCGGCATCAGATGCTCACTGATCTCTGACGAGGATGATTGTGGCACGGCGACTGTCATATGCAAATAGCGCGCTTATTAAATATTTAAATTTGAATTGGTTACCAGGTAAGCAAAACCTTACTTTTTTTTCTGATACAAAGGATATTTTCAGCATATGTGTGACATTGAGTAAAAAAGTTCTAACAGCTGCTCTGCAAGGATCATTGAACTTAACAAATTTCTTGGAGTTAAGGGTTACAAGAAACATTTGTTTACACTTTCGGTTTTCTTTTCGAGCATAGCCTGAGCAAAGAAGACGTGAAAACATCAAGGTCAAGGTGAAAGGTTAAGGAAAATTTATTTCAGTCAGTGAAGAAGAAGCAGAAGGTGCGATCATGTGTAGATCAATAATTGCTGGTTTTTTCCTTTTTTTTTTTTTTTGTTTCTTAGTGTGAAGAGCTCGATCACAAAATACCACAAATTTCCAAAAACTTCCCAAATTTTCTCTCCATTAGTATGAAGCAAGTAAACTTCAGCTTAAATTTTTCGAACTTTTTCAAATTAAAGAAATTTAAATTTAAATTTTCCAACTTTTTTCCCCAACTATTTTTGGAAACTTTTTTCATGGTGCTGAAACCTAGAAAGCTGTGTAATAGAACAAAGCAGGACACCCAGCGTGCAGCCCAATTCAATAAGAGCGGCATGGTTGAACAGTGGAGGAGTGGGGGGGGCAACACTTTTAAGGATGCTTGAAAAATAAACGCGGAAATATCGACGGAAAATGAAAAGCGGAAGCGTAAGTATATAACTTTGTTTTTTTTTGTCCATATACATATATATGTAAATATATATCTATCTATTTCAAGAGGACCAACATTACGTGGGTGGCTAGATGGCAAAACAAAAAGTTTTCAATAGCGATGCCATCCCTGACTCACTAAGCTCAACAATGTGAGGGGAGGGGGCTTGTCTTGCTGATAAAAGTGGGTAAAATTGAAAGTCAGTTCATGTGACGTTCACGTCCAGCGGACGTACATGCATCCGAAAACTGGCATGGGTTCAACTAATGCCAAGATGTTGTTCTCGTTGTTGTTGTTGTTGTTATTCCTTTTGTTGTTATTATAACATATTTCTATATTTGGTATGGCTAAAAGTGTTGTTCGAGAAATTTTTAAAGTACGCTTGAAAGCATTTTACTTCAATATTCTTTTATTTTGCTTTTTTAGGCACGACAAACAAAAAAGAAAATATTTTTTTCCCAAAGATAAGAAAAACGTAACTGCTATGTTTTATGTAAACGACGTCAATGTGAACACCTTTCAAAGCACACAGCATCAACCAACCTGGTCGCCATTCACTCTGCTCGAAATGTTTTCGGGGAAAATTCTTTTATCTCGTTCAATTCGTGCGGACATTTAAATTCGTTTATTGATTCGCTTCTGTAGGATGTTATGTCCTTTACATTTTAATATCCGGCGGTGATAAGTTGAATTATTGGTGTTGGCTCTTGTATCCTTCAGGACATTCGTATGTTGGTTGCATAGTCGGTGGGTGAGAAGAATGAAATCTTGTTTGCCCTTTGTCCGGAATGGCCTTGGTGAATAGATTTTCACGGTGCAAAGGTTTGTAAAAGGCATTATTTAAATTAATAATCATGATGATGACGATGATGATAAAATTGATGTTGATGATGGAAATGAAGATGATGTTGTTGATGATGATTATGATGATGATGTTGATGTTGATGTTGTTGATGTTGATGTTGATGTTGATGTTGATGTTGATGTTGATGTTGATGTTGATGTTAATGTTGATGTTGATGTTGATGTTGATGTTGATGTTGATGTTGATGTTGATGTTGATGTTGATGTTGATGTTGATGTTGATGTTGATGTTGATGTTGATGTTGATGTTGATGTTGATGTTGATGTTGATGTTGATGTTGATGTTGATGTTGATGTTGATGTTGATGTTGATGTTGATGTTGATGTTGATGTTGATGTTGATGTTGATGTTGATGTTGATGTTGATGTTGATGTTGATGTTGATGTTGATGTTGATGTTGATGTTGATGTTGATGTTGATGTTGATGTTGTTGTTGATGTTGATGTTGATGTTGATGTTGATGTTGATGTTGATGTTGATGTTGATGTTGATGTTGATGTTGATGTTGATGTTGATGTTGATGTTGATGTTGATGTTGATGTTGATGTTGATGTTGATGTTGATGTTGATGTTGATGTTGATGTTGATGTTGATGTTGATGTTGATGTTGATGTTGATGTTGATGTTGATGTTGATGTTGATGTTGATGTTGATGTTGATGTTGATGTTGATGTTGATGTTGATGTTGATGTTGATGTTGATGTTGATGTTGATGTTGATGTTGATGTTGATGTTGATGTTGATGTTGATGTTGATGTTGATGTTGATGTTGATGTTGATGTTGATGTTGATGTTGATGTTGATGTTGATGTTGATGTTGATATTGTTGTTGAACTTGATGTTGATGTTGATGTTGATGTTGATGTTGATGTTGATGTTGATGTTGATGATTTTGGTCCAGAGGCATAATTGGGCCATTTTTCTTCGAAAATGAGCAAGGAGTGGCCGTTACAGTCAATGGCCATTGTTATCGGGCCATTTGAACGAATTTTTGTTCAAAAATTGAAGAGGAGGATATTGGCAACATTTGGTTTCAACAGGACGGCGCTACATGCCACACAGCCGAAGCTACACTCTTTTTTTTATAGCATTTTCAAAAAAAAAAATGTTATTTTGCGGACCCTTTAGGAGGATAAACAAGGAATTGGATAAGAATAAGTACAAGGATCAGAAAAAGCACAGGAGCAAGGATTTGTTGAAGGATTAGGATAAGAATTCAGACAAGAATATAAACCAGGAGTAGGGCAAGAGATTGGCTAGCTTGGAAGTTCAAGAATTAGGAAAAAAATATGGGCAAGAATTGCAACAAGAAGTGGGACAAGAAATTTGGAATAGATTCGGACAAGTTCTCGGACATAGAATAAAACAAGAATTTGTACGCGGATTAGGACAAGAAGTTAGACGGGTATCTATGTATAAATGGGCTTAAGCAAAACAGTAAGACCCCATTTTCTCCCATATTTCTCAACCGATTTTGACAATTTTATAGTAGAGTAAGGAAAAGGAGTTCATGTAATATTTTTTATAGAAATATAACTGCTTTGAACAGGTGAAATGATGTATGCTGTGTTTCACCTATTGTGGGTTCATAGGCACGTAGAAGATCCACACAAAAAGGAGAGAAAGAGAAAAACTCTTGGGATTTTTTCGTTAGATTTTTTTATTTCTTTACACTGCGGTATGAGTTCAGTTACGTTCGCCCATGAGCGAAGAAAAAGAAAAAAAAAAACGAAGAATTTAAACAGAAACCAACGATTTTTTGTGAATATTTGACAGACCCAGAACTTAAACACATTGAAAGTTCGATTTAATTGCCTGAACAGTATGAACGGGGTCAGCGGCCAGCGGCAAAAAAAAATTAACGAAATGCATGAAACCAAGATTAAACGCTCGCCGCCCGCCACCGAAATAGACTCTATTTCTATTTTCAACTAGCCGCTCACATTGCGCTCTCTTCTGAGCGAGATAACTGGTAGCGAATTTATTAGAAAAGTAAAATTTATGACAATATTTTTAAATGTTTGACAAAATTTTGACATTCCGTTTGTATTTCATTTCAAATGAAAACTTCAAATTATTTAATTATCTGTTTGAGAGTTTCAAATTCGTAATAGAAATATTTTTAGAATAAATAAATATTGCAGGAAAATTTGGGAAAATCTCCGGGACACCTACACCAAAATTATGCAACAAAGAGTACTGCAGTATTGGAGCACAGCACCTAAGCATAAAAATAAGCTCAAAGAAGCATTGACGGGCGTTGGTGATATTATTTCGAGCTGACGCCGCGTCAGAGAGCGCCACTGGCCGCTAACGCTCGTGCATTCTTTTCAGGCAATAAACGATCCGCACAAAGTGATTGAAAGAAAGCTCGCCACTTGACGCTCATATTGTGCTTCTGAGCGAGAGAACTGGTGGCGAATTCATTAGGAAAGTAAAATTGATGCCAAATTTTTACGGAAAAACATATGTATGTTTTCCAAATTAATTTTGTATCGAATTTTTATTCAATGCAATTAAAATTTCAAATTTGATTTGAATAAAATGCGTTGTGATTAGAATTGTTCTGAAAATTGATTGTTACAAATTCAGAAGATTTCATAGTCCTAAACATAAACCTAAACATAAACAGTAGTTCATTATGGCACTTCAATTGGCAGGAAATTCATGACAGTTCCGGAGCTGAAACAGTAAATCCGACTGGACATTGCAGCAATTGATCCTGAATTGTTTCAGAACGTCATGGAAAATTTCATTAAAAAGTCTGGCCTGTGCCAGCAAGGTGTAGGGGGCATTTGAGCAATATTATGTTTAATTAATGAACTCCTTGCTTCTTCATAGACATTTCAACAAAACAGTGCGTTTTATTAAAAAATTTAAATGTCAGTAACTTTTGGGACACCCTTTAGGATTTAAACTACGGACATCAAACAAACGGTTCACGAACGCTTTTGGCCACGCCCATCACATTATATATTTTTATATCATATAGTACCTTAAAGCTCTGTTGAAAGGTTAACTTTTTTTAACTAGACATGGTTAAATTGAATTCTAAAATCATTTCGTTCAATTCTAAAATCATCGTAATGCATCTCTCTCCATATTGTTATACTGGAAAAATGTCGATTTTCAGCTAAAGTCAACGAACTGTTCATCACAAATTGACAAACGTTGCATTAAAAGTAAATTGCAATGATGCGTCTATTAAGATTAGGACACCACAAGCAAACAGCAGGAGTGCACAGAAATCAGGACAACAGCAAAGACAAGCAGAAAACAACAACCAACCTTGGGCAGCCAAGCTCCAAGGATCAGATCTGCGCTATAGAGTTGTTTTTTTATTTTCAATTTTCATGCAAGTAGCAAATAATTTTTAGCATAATAAGCAGAAATGCAGCACGCAGCAACGACACAAGGATGCAAGATATTCGTAAGAACAACCAGGATAGTCTTGGCGTTTAGGAGAACGGACTAGTTAGCTGAGCTGGCAGTTATTTTAAGGAGCAGCTAAAAAATCATGAATATTTCATAGCGAACATTTTTCGTACGGAACGCACCGAAGGATAGACAAACAGCTAAACTGCACACTGCTTGCTTTGATTGTAGCGTCAGTTGTGTTTTATATCACAAGGATATTCTAACACAAACATACTCGAGCGTGAATTCTATAGAAGCTATAGCGCTGCAATTGCAAGAAACGAGCCATTGTGTTGGGCATGAGTGATGGTGTCAGAGTGCAAGCATGCGGCATAAATGTAGTCATCACAAGTCAACACTGGCAACAACTACTACTACTACTACTACTACTACTACTCTGCATTAAGAAATAACACATCACCGATGGTTGCTACATCCTGCTCTTGTCACTGACAAGTGTTGCCTTCAGAGCATAGCATGAATAATAAATGTGTCATCAGTACTAAAGTGAACGATACCACCTCAAGAAAAAAAAAAATTAAAAATAACGAAATGGAAGTGTTAAGCTGTCAGTAATTGGAAACATTTTGCCAAAACCTCAAAACTTGAGCATAAACCTTTTCTAGTTTGGCTTTACAAATACACATTCTGCCACGCCAATTAAGTACATGGATCGCATGTGAGGTGGTGATTAATTATTCTACAAACCGGACACTTACTTGATATGAGCTCCAATTCCATAAATGTTAAAAAATACAACCTCTGTTAAAAGGGTTTGAACATGTTTGCTCTAGAGTTTCCTCTCATGTCCTGGTTAGGAATATAAGCAACCCAATAAATGTATACAATTTCAGCTCAAAAATTAACACATACAAATACGTACACATCCACACACACATACCTATTCTCGCTTACCCCACTTTGATTAATGTTTTATTTTGCTTATGCTTGCTTATTTTCTTGACCATCTTCTAATTGAAACTATTTTTGCCTTTATCCACTTTAACATGTGCCGTCAAAAGTTTTCTTAAGGTTGGCCGACAAACGTGTCTTGACCCAACTTAACCAACTTCATCATCGCCAAATGCCCAACGTCATCAATATGACCGACCACAACATATTCAGCTATGTACGTCAGCCAACCTTTTACCCATTTTCACTCATTAGTTTGTTTGGCACATGTTTGTTAAATGGATTTTCTGTCCCACATTAGAATCCTTGAAACTAGCCTTTCTTCCAACTCCATTTTTACTTGACGATATTAATTTCAATGTCCCGTTCAACACTTCATTAATCATGCTTAACCGAATGGTTCCAAATTCACAAATATTTCTCTCATTGATACAAGCTCTTGGTTTTCTCTGCAGTGGTAACCTTAGCCGGACAGCAGATGATATGTGTGGTTAACAGGGTTCTGAGCATGCAAATATGTCAATGTGTCAAGTTTTTGCTTTTTGATTTTATTCTAAAGTTACTTGAGTACTTTTAAAATCAAAGTTAAAGTTTGACTTGAAATTAAAGTCGTTTTTTATGTTATGGTTTTGCAGTTTGCAGCAGGATCAAAAAGGTAAATGGAGTATCAATGTTTTGTCAGATTAAGTAGAACTGATATTGTTGATATCTTTTCGATAAGTTGTGACATGAAGTTGTTGCAATTTTTTGAGAACAGGCTCTACCAGTACATGGGCAATGTACCCATTAGCGCAGTTTAAACTGAATATCTGGCAAAAACGATAACGTTTTGGATCTTTGGATGTTGACTCCATTTATATTTATATTTTGCTGGAATGTTTTCATATTAACGTTATGACAGCAACTTTTAGCAATGTTATCTCTCTGTTCTCTGTCCAATGTTACCAATCTCTGTTATCAATGTTAGTACTCTGTTATATATGTTACAAACATATTTTATTGAAATTTTGAAAATTTCATTTAAAAAAAAAAAGATACAGTATACCGTGTATACAGTAAAGAAGTGAAACTTCTTCTTTGTATACACTCTTTCTCTTCTAGAATAAGAACCATTTTAGTGTCAAGGCTCGATTATGCAATCGTAAAGCTACGCAACGTAACGTGGCGTAGATTTCTATTTGGAATAGAACACATCGCTGCGCTAGGTTACGTTACGATTTCACTAACCACTTACCCTTATTTTTCATAAGATAGAACTCTACGTCACGTTACGTTGCGTTGCTTTACGATTGCATAATCGAACCTTAAAGGCAAAGAGAGAAATTTTAAAGTAAAAGAAATACAATAAAAAGTTTTTATAAAAAAAATATTCTGTTTATTTAATATTCATTGGTATGGACCTATGGCCGAAAAGCCATTAATTTGATAACCAATTTGCGTCGTATTTACATATAGATGTGAATACAACTTGATATATTTTTAAGTCAACATACATATGTACGTATTAATATTACTCATATCAAATTATACTTTCAATTATTAATAATATTTCGATATAAAATTATATAACTACAATATGTATAAAATAGTTATCTATTAAAAGAACTTATTCCAACTTTTCTTGCGCACAGTGTCAAGTTAGCGTCATGGGCGACAGCATATGCTTCATGAATTTGGGTTTTTATATAATTGTATATCGCAATATTATGAATAAAAATATAATATGTGTAATATGAGCAAAATTCATAGAGGTTATATTAACATATTGAATTAGAGATATACCAACGTTGGTATTCTAAAAAAATATTGGCATGGCAGCCCTAGTATGAGAGTCTACTTTGCGAAAATCATAATGCGCTCAGGGCAACTCTCTTATTCAATTCTGCTTCGCTCTTCTACTCGAGTCATGGCAACCCCCCTGTCTACCACACATAGAACGCAATCAGCACACAATCTGCGGCTTTTGCCACCCAGCGGTAATCGAAGCGCTTCAAAAGCACTAAACAAGCGCTTCTGCCATAGCGCTTCACACATTTGAAGCGGTTTTTAAGTAAGCCAAATTCATATTAAAATTTACTAGTAAACCCGTACGACGTTAAAACGCCAAAATGCGCACGCAATATCTTCGTTGTGAGGCTTAATAGCACATCTATTCTGTCGTTAACTAAAATTTACCGTAGCACGTCTCCTGAGCGAGTTATAATTCAACGATACTAAATTTCGGTTGTATAAGATGCTATCTTCACGACCTGACCTTCCGTGCGTAGAATTGGGCTTATCACCCAATACAGATGTCTTAAGAAGAGGTATAGGATGTTTGAATTAGCTGTGCAAAGTATGCTCTCCTTCAAATGAGTTGGCGGCGATGCCAGTAAAAGCTCCTGGAATAGCGATTTTGCATGAACTTGCTATTTTGTGGCTAGTGTATCAATATAAAATATATTTGTACGTTTTTCGCTTCGCTCAACTGCTTTAATAATACAATAGTATGAAATTGAAAATTTGAGAAAAAATTTATCACATAGTTTTAGGCATTAAATAGAAAGCTAGCTTTCTTCGTAGAAGATTGTTTTGGTTTTCTTATTTAAATACAAAATTTTTAAGAAAAAGCAAGACCTTATTGCACATCTACAGAGCAAGACCTTTCTATTGATACCCTCTTTATAAAAATCGCATTAACGGTATGGATTTGATGGTCATCACAAAAAAGCGCTTGCGTAATAATAATATAGAATAGATATTGGATATCCTAGGATGAAAGTGCTTCTTTACAAACAAATAGTTAAAAAGCTCTTTAAAAAAACAAAAAAAAGCTAGAAAATTTTAAAATATGCGAGGATTGAACTGGGACCACCGGCATTACAATCAAATGTCTTACCGCTCTGCTATTACCACGCTGTTTTCGTTACGAACAAAATGTGTATAAAAATCTGAAAAGCGCATCCTCAAAGCATATCAAAAGTACGCATAAAAAGCGCTATTTCTAGGAACGCTTTTTATTTTGCCGCTGGGCATCTACAGCAAAAGTAGTTTGATTAATTGATATATAGAGCAAATTTTTATATGCAGAGTTTAGCTCATTAGATAGAGCGCCGCATTTGTAGTCTTGATTTCGCAGGTTCGATCCTCAGCGGTAACAAGCAAATTTTTTAAGTCTTTTATACAATGTATATCCATCTCATTCTCTCTACTGTAAAACATATCTTTCTTCTCTATCGTGTAACGAAATGAAGTAAATTGACCTTGAAATTTCACTCCTCAATATTCTCGTTCAAATTTCGAAGCGCCGCCTAAGAAGTTTCACTTCAAAATAGAACATTTTGAGAGTAGTGCCTCTTGAATCACAGCATGTAGTTCAACCTTGAAAATTTTGCCATTATTCCACAGAATATTTGTCACAAAATTTTTTCCTCGTTTTGTGTGGTGGCTCCAATATTAATTTAATTTCAAGTGAGTTATCAAAACAAGTCTTGTACGAAAAAATATCATCATTAGGATTATCCGTTGTAAATGAAAGGTTTTCTAATAATACAAATTCAAGTCTTCTGGATTATTTAATAGTATCTGATTCCTTTGCCATCTCTCTGTTTGATCAATTGTATTTTGTAATCTTCTGTTCGTTAAATGTTAACTTATCCCGTAATGTTACATCATCTAATTTATCGTATAGGGACTTAAAAAGAAAATTAATTATGCGTCTCTTTACTATGATACGTCCATGATCTCTTTTATATGAATGATGGTTTCATCACAGTGTTAATGATAAGCTAAGTTGCCTTATAGAACATATTAAGTTTGTATTTGATAAACATGTTCCTTTGCGTACTGTTAGTATAAACAATGAGTCTTGTCTTTGGTTTACGGAGCATGTTCTAAAAGCTATTAAGAAAAGGAACAAACTTCGGAAATTATGGACGAAAAAACCTAGCTCATTCCACTGGGAAGCCTATAGAATTGCAAGGAATGAGTCAGTTTCTTTAATCAGGCAGGCCAAATAAAGCTATTTTGAGACTAACCTAAAACTCTCTCTTCCAACCAAAAAACTATGGTTTAACATTAATTTAATTTTTTTATTTTTAAAAATGAATTACAATTAACATTAAAAACAGTTTGACATTAAAAAACTTGAAGTTTGTAATAAAAGTACAACTGAATGTCTTTTAAGTCCAGAAGATCTAAATTGACTTTATTGACTCCACTGCTTCTTTCAGTAATAATACTCTCCTCCCCTGTAGTCTGGCTAAGCAAAAATCTCTTAAATTTACTGCTGTAATGAGCTTCATGTTGGCAAATGTCTCATGAAAATTAGGTCAAATGCAGTAGGTGAAGATGGGATTTCCACAAGGTTTCTGAAACTTATATTGCCACATATAATCAACTATCTAACACATATAATCAATGTATAGTTTTTGTCATCATCATTTCCCGATTTGTGGAAAAAGAAAAGTGTCCTACCGGTAGCAAAAAAGTCTATGGCAAACCTCAGAGAGTATTTACAATGCCATGTAAAGCTTCTTGACATTACATTCTTGAACATGCACATTACCTGTTCGGAGTCAGCGTAAAACTAGTAGGTCCAGTTCTCGATCAATTGTGTATAAACATTTAATATAACGCACAAAACAATTTGATCATAAGAAGTTCGGTCAAAGTCCTTTCAAGGGCTGAAATGGCCAGTTTATTATTATTATTATATGAGTTACGTATATGGCTTACGAAGATTTGACCATCTCTCCACTTTCTGAAATGCAATTCTTGGATGCGATATGACTTCTTATGTTAATGCAAGAAACTGCATATCTTGCATTCTCACCAGTCACCTACATAAGCTCATTCATAAAAAAACCCCATTATATCTGTATGAAAAACTTGAATTTTGCTTGTCTAGAAGAAGTCATGTTTTAATTGTTTCTAGGAATAATTTGCTTAATACCTCCCGCCTGTTTTTCATTAGTGCCATTAGACTATGGAATGCTTTGCCTCGAAAGTTAAGAGAAATTTTTAGGAAATCTATTCTTTCTTTCGTCTCTATTTCTCATTAATAAACTGCTCTCAATCTTTTATCTTTCCATATCTCTCTTATTAAACTCTTTAAGACTCATAATATTATTAATTTTGTTCCACAATTTAACCTACATTAAGATTAAGCCTTTTAACCAAATTAAATTAAATTATATTTAGTTAAGTAATTTTACTTGCCCTTGGTTGTTATAATTAAGCAATAATTTTGTGCTATAATAGAGCATAGTTCGAAGTGTACTTACACCAAGTTTTTTAATAAATAATAATAATAATAATAATAATAATAATAATGATAATAATAATAATAGTAATAATAACACTAATAATAGTAATAATAATGATGATAATAATAATAATAATAATAATAAAATAAAACAAAAATAAATAACTGGCCATTTCAGCCCTTGAAAGGACTTTGACCTAGCTTCTTATGATCAATTGTGTTGTGCGTGTTATTAAGTTTGTACACAATTGACCGAGAAATGGACCTACAGGCTTAACACCGACTCCGAACGGCGATGAACGGAATGTTCTTATTCTCAAGAAGCTTTACATGGCATTTTGATTACTCACTGAGGTTTGCCATTGTCTGCAGAGAGGTGGCGACTGTACAGAAAAATTATTTTAATTCAAATAATTTTCCGTCGCTGCTGGGGTTCGAACCTGGGCCTCCAGGTTTGTTGACATAGCGGCCACGCACTTTAACCAACTACGCCACAGACGCCAATAATAATAATAATAATAGTAATATTTATTTTCTGACCTATTTAAATACTTTTATATGTTGAATTTTGCGGGCTCAAGTTCCAAAATATTAAAAATAAAAAACTTATTTGTTTTGATTTTTAATTTTTATTTTCCGATATTTCGATCACCGTCAGCAATCATCATCAGGGGAAACTGAAAACATTTACAATAATTTTTAACAATTCCTTTCAGTTTACGCAACTTTACTTACAATTTAAACAATTAGAACATTAAGTATTTAACATTTAACAATTGACATTTTACATTTAACATTTATATCACAGATTTTAATGATTAACACAAGAACTTTAATAAACAAATAAACAAAAAAAACAGAATCCACTTCTTCTGCCGTCAGGTTCTTAATTGTTGTTTTTAACATTCTTCCTGTATATGTGTGTCTGGTGGTGCCTGTATATGTGCACCTGTCTGTGTCTGTCCAGCGGGAAAAAAAGCACTCCGAAAGGCCTTTTGGAGTGCTTGTAAGTCAGCTGAAAGCGCTGACCCTACGTATGACACACCATTGTAATTTTAACATTGCATATCATTGGAAAAAAGCACTCCAATTTAGCTGACTTTGGATTGCTTCAAAAGGTCTCTCTTGGAAAGCTTTGGGTCAGCAGTTCGTTGCATTCTTTTCAATTTTGTCTACCTCAAAAAGAGAGCTGCAGAGAGGAAGAGAGAGAGAGAGAGAGTAGTAGAGATATTATTAATTTTGTCGAAAATAAGGGTTAGATTCTCAACCATCGATACTGCTTCAAAAGGCCTTCCTTAGAAAGCTTTGGGTCAGCAGTTCGTTTTTGTTTTGAATAAATCAATGAAAAATCTGCATTTTCTCTGAAATAATTACTAAATCTATGTTTCCATTTTCAAAATAATTAAATTTTTAATAGTTTTTGATGTATTAAGTAAATAAATTACTAATTAAATATAATTTCACTTACTTAAGAAATTTTACTTGCAAAAAAATACTTATTTTTAACACTTGCTTACAGGCGTACTTGCATCAAACAACTGATTATTTGCATACCACGCGGTTTTTTCCTTTGTTCGTTTTTTCTTTTGTTCGTTTTTTCCATTGTTCGTTTTTTTGTTGTGTCCGTTACTGACGCTCTCAGAGTACTGTTCACTTGCACAACAACAAAAATAAGTGCTGACGTTTTGCTCCTGTAGGAAGCTGCTGACATGCCGGCCCGTTGGGTGTTTTGTAGTTTAGTCTCTCTCTTTTGGTAATGTTATGATGTGGAGCATTTCTAATGTATATCGTCTAAAGTAATTGTTCTCTTGTTGTAATATCTCCACATTGTCAAAATCAGGCGTGTGTCCATGTTCTATACAGTGAGCTGCAAGTGCTGTTTTTTGTTCTAAAAATATGCGAGCTTTTTGGTCCGATCGATGCGAAGAAATTCTTGTCCGTAGCTTGTTTTCAGTTGTCCCAACATATGCCTGGTCACATACGTTGGACCCGTCACCGTTGCATGTAATTTTGTAAATTACATTGGATTTGTCAAGTTTATCAATTTTTGTTTTTGTGTTACTGTACAATTGTTGTACAGTATTATTTGTTTTTAAAGCTAATTTTATTTTTTCTTTGTTATACAACCTTGAATTTATAATTCTCTCCGAAAGTCCTGGGATGTATGTCATAGACTTGAATATTTTGGAAGAATAATATCTTCTTTATCTTCCTTGTTTTTCATTTTGTAATATTTGTCAATTAACCTTCTATTGTCATTTTCGGGAATTCATTTTTTCGCAATATAGTCGTGATTTTAATGGTATTGTCACGATGAAATTCTTTATTACTAATATCCAGGACTTTCCTGGAGTCCTGGAGTTTTTTCCATTTTCTCACCATTTGGATTTGATGGATTCTTACGCCCAGCTGGAGATTCTGGCTTAAAATCAAGCAGACGAATAAATAACTACTTGGCGGTTGAAACAATTAAGGTATAAGCCATAAATTTTATAATCAACTTGTTGATGCAAACGTGAAGGCGTCGGCCTTACACGTCAGGAGCGCTGGTTCGATCCCGGGAATTTCAAGATAAATTTCTTTCCTTTTTTTTTAATTTATATATTCACATGAGGAAAATTTTGCTTTAAAATAATTTTTAAAATCGTAATTTTGTTTTTTTTTCTCTTCGATCCGAAGGGAGGTTTCGAATTGATAATTTTATGAGTAAAATACTATATATTTTTTTGGTTATTTAGTTTGAGTTTTGTGAATTTGGAATTTCAAATTTTGAATAATTAGTTCTGTTTTAAGTTGTAATCCTAGGGGAGACAATCGATTGCTTGCTTTAGAAATTTTGAATAGAGATTTTTAAGTATTTACTTGGGAAATTTGAATATTTTTTATCTACACTAATGTTCTTAACTAAAATTGTGCTTAACGGTAATAAAGAAAAAAAAAACTGAAATTAAAGTGAAACAAATTGGTATTATTAATCGCAACAGTTCCCAGTGATCGCGATATCTGGAACTTGTCGGAGTTGGGGAAATCGCGTGGCGCCCATTTTAAGAAATTTCATCAGAAACACCCACGGCCTCCTTCACTGAGCCGGTCAAACTCCATCTCCGATACGCGAGCGGAATTTGGCGCGTAACAAATTGTAGACAAAAATTTAATAACAAAGATGCGACTAAGCCAGAACAAGTGATAATTTTAACTCTTGCCAAAAAACTGGAGTATTCGCAAGGCAGCGCATGCAATGAACACATCAAAATATCTTGTTGCTAAAGCGATATGATAATGAAAAAAGGAATTTTAATGATTCCTGGTATACTATTCCTGGTATACTATAAGAAGTAATGCATCGATTCGTTTATCGACTACTAACATAAATATACAAAAAAAAAAAGATATAGTAGTTTCGACTATGTCGTAACAAAAGACGTAGAATTAGTCAATTCGCTTTTGATGACATCTTTTTTAAAAACTATTTAGCAAAATATTTATTCCATACACCTCAGCATATGACCTTTAAAAGAGTGCCGGAGAGGGTTAATATGTATCACCGACCCCCATTAATTTTGCAAAAGGAACATTTTTGCCTTTGACACCTATTTCCTCCGACCACTCCTTAGGGGGGCTCCCATACAAATTTTATGGTTTTTGTTTATTTATTCCATACACTTGAGCATATGACCTTTAAGAGAGTGCCGGAAAGGGTTCATAGGTAGGACTGACCCCGATTATTTTTGCAAAAGGAACATTTTTGCCTTCGACACCTATTCTCTCCGACCACTCCTTAGGGGAGCTCCCATACAAATTTTATGGTTTTTGTGCCGGAAAGGGTTAATATGTATCACAGACCCCCATTACTTTTGCAAAAGGAGCATTTTTTCCTTTGACACCTATTGCCTCCGACCACTCCTTAGGGGTCCCCCATACAAATTTTATGGTTTTTGTTTATTTATTCCATACACCTGAGCATATGACCTTTCAAAGAGTGCCGGAAAGGGTTAATATGTATCACCGACCCCCCATTATTTTTGCAAAAGGAACATTTTTGCCTTTGACATCTATTCCCTCAGACCACTCCTTAGGGGGGCTCCCATACAAATTTTATGGTTTTGTCGATAAAACCGGGAACTGTCGATAAATAGGTAGCAAGTTTAAGCAAACAAAAACATCAAATGTTGGCTTTATATTTCATCTAATTGTGTAAAATTTATATAAATTAGAGAGTTCTAACATGAATTTTTGTCGCATTGAGGATCAAGCAGACCAACAAGTGCGGACATCAACATTGTACGATCAGTACTTTAGGCCCACCAAAGGCTCAAAAAGTAATGTAAATACCGACACCTGATCACTATCAACCACCCTACTTACCTCCGAGAATGACGTATTCTACGTCAAAACAATTTATTGTCTAATTGTAACAACTTAATAATCCACATGATTTAAAAAATGGACTTTAAAATTTCGTTATCTTACGTAATGCAATAACAATACGCACGGATAAGATGATGGGTGCTTTCCGAAATGTTAAGAACACACTCCTTGAAGTATAATTGTGCAATTCTATTTTTCATAGAAAAATAAATTTTTTAAAACTTTTAACTAGACTGTATCGATTTTTTTTTCTATATGGCATATCATATTCTTGCAATAAACTCTTTAAATGTAACATTACTATTCTGTGAGTATACGATTGTGGAGAACTTCTAAGGCAAGTGAGTCGCACTGAGGTTCGCTTCGCAAGTGTAAGTTACGATTGTAAAAATCATTGCTCCGTAAGTACTCTCCACTGTCAAATTTTAGCAGTTTTTTTTTAATATACTTCAAGCGTTGTTTTTATTACTTCTTTGATTAAATACTACGAAAAACTCCTTTCAAACGCTTTTCGAACTATCGTGCTCTTGAGCGAGTTCTAAAAGTTCATCAATCGCCACAAAACTGTATAGATTTTAGTTTTATATCAAATCGAATATTTTTAGCCTATGTCGTCAACAATTCGAGCTAACATTTTTTTTCCATACATATGGGGTCCATCTTAATCTAGCTAGTATCCAGAAATTACATATGTATCACTTAAAATAACATCGCGTTACATACACAAAACCATGCTTAAATCATCAATATTCCTCACCACATGTTCTGGCATCAAAAGGGTTGTTCATAACGGGAATGACATCGCTTTCGTGTTAATTGATAAATGCGTAAACATTAAGTGTTTGGCGTTGTCCTTAATAACTAGCTACAATCGCTAGAGCAGAGCAAAAAGTCCATAAAAGGATACGATACCGACGATACCAAAGTAAAGAGTATCAATGCCACAAGATCAAGATATGATAGAGCTGCCCTAGCTGCGTGTCATATGTAAATTAGTTATGACAACAAAAAATAAGGTATTAGAAATAGTTTACTAATCATTAGACATGCAAAGGACCTTCACAAAAAAAAAGGATACCACTGCATAACAGCGCTATAAGTTAAAACAAAACTCTTTGATGTGTGGTCTGCACATAAAATGCAGACTTATCTATAGTTTTGGATGGTGGACATGGAGCTAGACTAATAAACAACACTCGAAATTTTAATTATTAATATATGAGCGACGAGTTAATGCCAGGGCAGGGTGACATAACCTGGGGTTGTGTTGACATGTATACAAGCGAAAGTGTTGCCCATCAAATGGTAGAAGGGCGGGGGAAAAAAATATCCAAGCACTATTAATTTAAACTAGTTTGTTCAACGTATTTGCCCGACCTGCAGTTCATGTCAACCCTTTAAATGATAGAGGGTGAACTTTTTTCATTGCTCCTTCACATTGCACGCCACATTTAGTTGCCTAATTTATGGTCAGCTCGATTTACGCCACTGTTCGACTGACACAATCTCTTCACGCATATCTAATCGTTTTACTGTTTGCACTGAATTTAGATGATATTTTGTTGTTTAAACAATAATTTTATTTGTTGTAACTCTGGCTGTATTGGGCCTAGATATTGGTGCGAAACATGTTGTCTGCACACACGCAACATTTTTAATCGTTGTCCTTTAAGCAACGAAATTTAATTAACAAAAGGGTCAATTTCAATTCACGGTTTTTGCTCTTCTATTGTTCATTTTTGGGGTTTCTGGTATAAGAGTTATAATGTATGTGTTGACCTAACCGTCCTGTCAGTTTTTTGATTAATTTATGAATTTACGTGTGAACTTCTACTTATTTATGTTTGTCCTTTATTTACGCTAGCAATAAATATTGTATTTGTATTCATTTTTGGCGTGTTGGCTACTTGAATGAAAGTAATTATTTTATGGATTGTCAATAAAAAAGTTTTTATGATTGAAATTTAGTGAGAAGATAGATTTTCTTACAATCGTTTCATTTAAGTGGATCATTTAAGTTTTATTGCTTAGGCGAAGGATGTGTATTTTTATATAGAAGCAATACTTTGTCATGAAATTAAGTGAAGAGTATATCATTAATAGATTTATTGAGCTGAATGTTTGAAGAATTTGGAATTCTTAAGAGAATTCCAAGGTGAATTTCAACATCATAAAAATTCAAGAATATTAGAATTATTAGTCAATAAAAAGTAAAAGAGAGGCAGAAAATCCGAATGTGTTTAACGTAGACACCTGCCTTGATGGCTTAATTCTACGGTGCTCCAAGCCGGGGCCAAAATATGGCGTCAGCCTGTTACCCTTTGAGTATTCAAAGGTACCAAATTTTCTCCATGTTCTGATGACATGTCGTAACCCTTGGTTTGGGTTGAGGCCTATCTAACACCTCTTCCGAACTAAGGGGTACAGAACCAGAGTTGAGAATGCAACTCCACACGGAGCAAGATTGCTCTACCCGCGATAAAGGTAGTAAACCACAACCACCATGATTCTCCCCGAAGGACCATTCCCAATCAGTCGGTCTGACATAAGTCAGGGGCCACTGACTGCCCGTTGTACCAGTTTTTAAGTCCTTGGTCGGACTTAGTAGCAAGCTACTGCCAGTTGAGCTAATCACTCATTGGTTCCACAGATTATCTTACAGACGAATGACTACAGGAATCATTCACCTGTTACGGCGTTTAGTAAACACCTGACATGCGAACTCGTTCAACCTGGTAATTTGCTGACTAGATGCAAGCACATTACTCACGTTGAACTCTTAATTTTCTACCATTATGCCCATAGCTCTCAAATCTCGATTATCTTCATAAAGAGGACATTCGCACAAGACATGTGATCAATCTTCAAAGATTGCTCCGCAATCACAAGTGCTGAGATTTCTCTTACGCAAGAATGCGTTCAGAGAACCATAGCTAGTTAAAAGGAAGCCCCGACTCAGATAAAATCCAAATTCCGGGCGACCTTCAACGAACGCCACATCATATAAACTGGTAGGTAACTCTACCATTCTGACTTTGGTTCCACCTAGATTGCCGCTTTTTTAGCATAGCCTTCCACTCTGTGGTACTCATATCCCTAACTAACACGTCCGAAGTCCAATCATTCACTGCTAGGGGAAGACCCCTCCGAATCCAGTATGCAATGCTGGTTTGCATTACCACCAGATCCAGAAGAGGTGCCCCATCAGCACCTGTAAGGCATCCGTATAGACCGTACGGCACACCGGCAAACACTCAATTAAGATTACTCTCTGGCAAGAGAGAATATTCCGGTAGCCTACAGCAGAACAGACCACGTCGTCCCACACAGCCGAACCATAAGTTGCACAAGCAACAAATAGCCCATCATATGAGAGGCGCACAGCCCGCCTACTGAGTCCCCAGTCACTCCTAATTAGACTGCGCAATCGCCCTACTACTGTCAACAACCGCTCTCTCAACTTTTCTAGGTGCACCAAAAAGTTCATCCTTTCTTTCATTCAAATCCCCACCCACCCGGCACATATTTCTCTCAAAACGAATGTTCGTGTCTTACGAACTTTTATCGAATGTAAATTTCGTATTTTTGCCGATATAGCGAACAATTTACGAAGAATATATAATGTTGCATTCAGAGCTGCAACGCCCTAAAAAACTCACACTTTTTCTAATAATTTTTGAGAATTTCTTTTACATCAAATTTATCGCTGACGACTTTGTTAATGGCTACTTTTTCGAGGCATAAACGAACACTCGTTTTCCAGTAAATATAACGTGCGCCAATTACATAGTTTTCGATTCGTATAGGAGTCAAAATACGATGATTTCCTTCGTTAAATTTTCATAAAATTTATTGCTTACGACATCTAAAACGGGTTCTTTTTCGATAGAAAACCATCACTCGCTTACGAACTGTCCGTTAAGAACGCCAAACGGATCGTTTTCGTATCTTTAAAGAGTTCGAATACGATAGTTTTCTTCGCCAATTCTTCGAGAAATTTACATTTTTCAATATCGACATCGGACTTTGTGCCGGCTGGGCAGGCATTTGACCTCTGTCACATAACTGAGACCTACTCCCTCCAAGCTGACAAACGGAGGTCGACCACGAGATAATCTGCCTTTAAGCAGCATTATCTCGGACTTGTCCTTAGCCGCGATAGCATCTACACGTGAACCCCATGCACACACTGTAGCCATAACCTCACTTGCCCTGGCTTCAAGTTCAGCACGAGACTGTCCTTCAACCAGAACAAGCAGGTCTTCAGCATACGCACAGCTTAGACTGACGTTAAAGCTGCTACAACAGAGGATCCATCATGAAGTTCTAAATGAATTGACCACAGATAGACCCCTGTGGACAGCCACGAACAACATCAATACCTACTGTTTGGTTCATGCCTAACACGCACACTTTTCTACCAGAGAAATAGCTTTGCCAGAGCTTTATTTCCCTGCAACGTACCTCACTTAATCTGTATATCAGCTTATCCTAGTACAGATAGTCAAAGGCACCCATAAAGTCAATGAATAGCCCCAAAACATATTTGGAACTACTCTCTTCTACGGAGCCCTTGAAACACAGCCAGGCATCCTCAACGCTTTTTCCCTTGTGGAAACTAAATTTCCTATCGCAAATCTGCAGGTTTTCGCACTCCTGGAGCCGTTCCATCATAACCCTTTTCCAAGCACCGGAAGAAGGCTGATGCCCCGATAGGACTACTCCTGAGGACTACTCCTCAGCCTAAAAAGTAAAAGAGAGGCAGAAAACGTGAGTGAGAGAAAGTTAAGATGCATGGCAATGGGAATGAGGCCCAAAAAGTAAAAAAAATAGACTCCTCGCCACTTACTTTAAAACCGGGTTTAAAATCCTCCTGCAAGGATTTAAACGGGCATCTAGTGACAGCTATCTAGTGATACCAATCCCGCCAATAAAGATAATCTGTGAACTCCTTGAACTCCATAAATTAGAACGAAAATTTATGATTCTATAGCCAATAGCTGTTTCAAGATTTCAAGAATTTTATTTTAAAATTCAAAATGGAGGATAAGGTAGACCACCTTCATTTTTTTACTGTATAGAAATAGATCGCTAATTCCGAATCCATTGTGAGAATTTCAAAATTATATCATTTTTTTACCATCCTAATAATATGTTTTTGACGAATCTTAAACATTACCCAACAGTGTTAGTTTAGATTTGAAATCTGATGTCAGAATTTTAAAATTTAAGATGGGGAATATGGTGGCCAGCTAATTTATTTTTATTTTTACGAATTCGGTGCTGGGACGAAAACTAGGTAAAAATAGGTCGCTGATTCCGGATCCTTTGTCAGAATTTCACAATGAGACCGCTTTTTTACCATAGGGTTGTCGCCTAATAATATGTTTTTTATGCGTTTTAAACATAATCTTAACAGTTTAAGGTGGAAGTCAAATAGTCAAATTTAAAATGTCAGTGGCTTTTGGGACACCCTTTAATTCAATTGTGAAAGTATTCAATTGTGAAGGAAAGTTATACATATTTCTGATTCGTTGCTTCCCGAGAAGCTCTCGCAAAGTTATTTACTGAGGTATAACTTCGTATAAGCCTCGAAAATGCTTCTGAAGCGAAGCTAAGACGAGAAGCCTCTGCGAACTTGTGAGCGAAAGTATATTTCTCCCCCGATAATACTTGTGAAGTACTTTATGAAGGCAAGTTCAAATATTGGTAAGAGAGCTTGTGATGCTTGTTTTCCGAAAAGCTTAAACGAAGTAATTTACGAAGGTAGTAAGTGTATAACCTCGTATAAGACTCACAAATGCTTCTCAGGCGTAACTGAGATGAGAAGCTTTTCCGAAATTGTGATCAAAAGTCTTTTTCTCATTCGATATTCCTCCTTGTGAAGACAAATTTTAAATTTTCTTAAGCTAGCTTTTATTGCTTGCTCCGTGAGAAGTTCGTCCAAAGCACCTTAACGAAGTTATTTCTAGTACGCGACAAAGCTTATATTCAAATCCCAATATAAAAAATTGCGAAATTCTATGCATGTGAAATTCCATGTATGCGAAATAAGTATTCTATGTATGCAAAGGTAAATCAATAAAAATGTGTTTATGAGAAATCGAAAAATGTTCAAAAATGTTGTTTTGTTTTTCTCTCAATTAGAACTGCTTTTTAATTACTAGAGTAAGGCTGCTCTTGTGAGAGCGAATCCTTGTACTTTGTATACGTTTTACACATGGTAGAATTAACAAGATAGTCCTTCGGCTGAGAATTGTAAAAAAAAAAACACCGAACGACGAACAACACAAAGTTACTTGTACTGATTTTGACAGACGTTGGATATGTGTATTGCTTGCAAAGGAGATTATTTTGAAGGAAATAAAATTAATATCGATTGAACAGTTTTCGTTTTACTGTAGAATTCCGGATATTTTTTGATCAGAAGGTATTTGGGGCGTTAGTATATCCAGGCAAAAACTTACTTTTATTAGCAGTGATAATACCTCATGACATGGTTCTGTCTACGAATTTGTTTCCTTTTTGATTAAGTGGGAAGTACCAGATCCTTTTAGATGAACTTTGCATCGTTGAGCCATCTAGGTAGTGTTCTCAATGCATTCACAGAAGGTGGATCCATGAATGCCGTATGGTCGCCCTTAGATTTCTTGATTGAATTACTATTTGTTTGCGAAATTATTGAAGTTCGAATATTAATTATCTTTTGTTTCCATTTTTCCAACATTCCTGCATATCTCAAATGAAGCCAATCAAAGCAACACATATTTTCCTTTACCAACAAAACTACATTTTACACCATTCATACCTGCGAACACCAAAGAAAGCACTTACATTTTATCCTTATCCATCCACACCAAGTTACACACATGCTTCCCTGGGATTACATATCCGAATGACACTTAAAACTTTCAAGTGACCCAGCAAAACTAGTAACACTACGATTTTACTACATCCACAATGTCCACAACCAAGCAAACCAAACAAACCCAAACAAATTAGAACTTTTAAGTTTTAACATATTCTTGTTATCAAATGCTTTAGGCAATCAAACCCATTGCAGCAGCTTGTTTCAGCTGAAAATAAAATAAAATCAATAAATTTAGCTTTTAGACTTCTGAAGCTAAAATTTAAATCTCAGGCTTAGGACAAAGTGTGCCAAATGTGTGGAATACTTTCGACATGAGAAACGTTTATCAACTGTTTGAATAATTAAAAATGTATCCCCCATTCAATGACCACTGGGCAGTTTTATTTGTGAATGTGTTTTACGGTAAATGTTAACTTTTCACTAAAGAAAACCGAACGTGTTAGGAATTAAGAGTGTTAGGAATGAGTTAAGAGTTTTAAACTAACATGTATGAGATGCGTGGTACATTTTAAAAAGATTTTTTTGATTCAAATTAAAGTGCAAATATTTAATATTTTAAATCTACAAAAATAACTTATGCAAACGAACACTTTTCTTTTGCAAAAGCAAAAGCAAGAGCAAAACCAAAAGCAAAAACAAAATTAAAAGCAAAAGCAAAAGCAAAAGCAAAAGCAAAAGCAAAAACAAAATCAAAAGCAAAAGCAAAAGCAAAAGCAATATCAAAACCAAAAGCAAAATCAAAAGCATAAGCATAAGTAAAAGTAAAAGAAAAAGCAAACGCAAAAGTAAAATCCAATGCAAAAGCAAAAGAAAAAGCAGAAGCAATATCTTACGCACAATCAAAAACAAAAGCAAAAGAAAAAGCAATATCAAAAACAAAGGAACATTTTAAAAAATTAAACTTAAATTAAGACAATAATAACACGGTGTAACAGTGAAAATAAACTCAGCTCGAGACATAGTAGAGGTTGTAGGTCTAGTTGAACATTAGATAACTGCATACTTAGTTTTGTGAATATACCCTCAAAATCGGGATTTGTGGTCAAAAAACCGATTTTAGGTAGGTGCATGTATAGTTTGTTATGTAACTCCGTTATATCTAGCTCAATTTTAAAAATTTAAACATTGATAAAAAGAAGAAAAATATACCCTTAATATAATATACAGACCGTTTTTTTACAAAAAGAATTGACAAAGTTACAGGTAAAATCATTTGAAAATTTCTCATTTCTTTTTAATTTTTTCAACTTTAACAACGTTTTGTTAACAAATTTTGTTTTTTGGCACTGTTAGTTTTAGTAGGATTCTGAAAGCCTGTTAAATTTTGCGTTCAATAAGCTATCATTTACTTCAATTGGCTGAAATATAAATGCACTTTCGAATTTTTAGTATTCGTAAAAATATACAAAAAATTTAATTTTTTTTTTTTTTTTTCTAAAAATGTTTATTTGACCTTTTTCGTTTATATATATTATAATCGATTTCACGTTTTAGGGACCAGCAGTAGTCTGCCAGCATGTTTATGGAATTTTTTCCCTAAAAGCCGGTTTCTATAGCTTCCATCTCCTGGTGGAACCTTTCTCCTTGTTCATCACTAAACTGCCCAAGGCTATTCGGGAAAAAGTTTATATGGGAGTGCAAAAAATGTATTTTGATTGACATATTGCAGCCCATTTTTTCGTAGGCACTTCTTCTTGCCGAGGAAATAAATGCATAACGAAATAAAACTATTCCAAGCTCTTTTTTTCAACTGGATTTAATTTAGAAACGAAATCAGGGTCCAAGAAAATTTTCCAAATTTGTGGGCCCACAAATAAACCTTAGAATAACCGAAATGAATAAATAACTTTTATAAAAGATTTGAACGTGCAGGACACTTTCTTTGATTTTGGCCTCACTTAACCTAGGAAACGCTGCAATCAGATTTTTTTTTTTTTTTTAGCTTTGAACCAAGGATTTCAGGAATACCTATTCAGTCAAGTCTGCCTTGGTTCGAGGTGGAATACCTATTCAGTCAAGTCTGCCTTGGTTCGAAAATGAGATGATAGATTAGTGGGAAGAAAAGGGCAATCAAGTGAAACACGTGTAGGATGTTCTAAGCATGGTGGAAAGCCAAAGAAACATATGAATTTGAATCAGACGAAAGTGTTATGCCTTTACCTCAGTCAATTCAAGTTATAAGTCAATCTCATCCACAAACTTCTCTACCATCAACTACAACTTCATGTCGTAAATATTGATGAATTTTTAATTTCAGTTAATTAGAAATGAGGATAGAAAATTAAGAATGGTTAAAAGCGAAGGACCATGGCCTGGCCAGGAATCGAACCCGGGACCTCTGCGGTGGCAGTCGGGACGCTACCATCTCGACTACCGAGGTCGCGGTAGGATTACATTTTCAGGTCGCACCAGTGGAGTATTCAAAACATATTTTTTGCCAACTTAAAATGAAGCACGCAGTGGCTACTCCTTTTGCTTATATTTATTAGTCGCACGACTATCCCATTCGCAAATAATGCAAGGATACTTGGTATATCCACCTTGCATTCCAAACAGTATTGTTAGAGCCTTTAAGTCGGCGACATACATATATCAGAATTTAACATATCAAGAATCACACAAAATATTTTTAAATAAATCATACTCTTGCAAGATCCCTCAATAAACAAACGCCATTCGTTCGGAGCGTGTTTGTGGTTGAAAACTGCAAACAGTTCCGTCACATCCGGGCAATACACCAGCTTTATGATTTAAACGAAAAAGGTCAAAAAAACATTTTTAGAAAAAAAAAAAATTTTTTTTGTATTTTATTACGAATACTAAAAATTCGATAGTGCATTTGTATTTCAGCCAATTGAAGTAAATGATAGCTTATTGAACGCAAAATTTAACAGGCTTTCAGAATCCTGCTAAAACTAATAGTGCCACAAAACAAAATTTGTTAACAAAACGTTGTTGAAGTTGAAAAATTTAAAAAAAAATGAGAAATTTTCAAATGATTTTACCTGTAACTTTGTCAATTCTTTTTGTAAAAAAACGGTCTATAAATTATGTTAAGGGTATATTTTTCTTCTTTTTATCAATGTTTAAATTTTTAAAATTGAGCTAGATATAACGGAGTTACATAACAAACTATACATGCACCTACCTAAAATCGGTTTTTTGACCACAAATCCCGATTTTGAGGGTATATTCAAAAAACTAAGTACAGTCTAACCTCGATATAACGAATCTCAAGGGGATTATTAAAAAAACGTTATATCGAATAATTCGTTACAATGAGGTTCGTTATATCGTGGTGAAGTTGCCCTTATATTCGTTATAACGAGGTAATACAAAATTTTGCAAATTAATCATCATCTGCTTACCGTGTCATATCCCAACGATTTTCGCTAATAAAGCAAGTCACATTTGAAAGAAAACACTGTATTTTGTAATATTAAAATTAAAAAATAGTATTATTTAATACAAAAATAGTGTTCATTTATAAAATATTCAAAATGAATGCAATAAATAGAAGGCACATGAGTATTCAATTCAATGGGTTAAGTTTATAAAAAAAATTATTCATACATATAAAAAAAAACATAAATAATCAATGAAATGCAATAAAAATAAGGCACATAAGTAGTCAGTTCAATGGGTTATGTTTATAAAAAAAATTATATTTATTATTAAAATTTACTTAATTACTTTTTGCTTCTCTGCTATTGTGAAGGAACATCTCTTTTTTTTCTCAGCCATTACAACTTTAATACAAACAGCAACGACAACTAGCAGTGCTTACTTTTCTAAGCATCAAACAGCAATGATAGTCTATTGAAAAATTGTTAACCAGCTAGATTGTAACAACAACTGCTGCAACAAGCATACAAGCTCTTGGCGACAATAAATTTTTCTTCGAATATTTCAGCCGTTACTCTAATGCATGCTGCTGGCTACTGCAAATGTTGATTTTCTGGAGACGTTGTCGTTGCAAACACAATAATTGTGTGTGTATCTGTTTCATATAAAAAACGTTATAAAGAGGTTTTTGGCAAATGTATTCGTAATAGAGAGGTTTGTTTTATATTAGATTTTATGGAGCGTTGTAGGGGATTTCAAAAAATTCGTTAAACCGAGGAAATCGTTATATTGAGGGTCGTTATATCGAGGTTAGACTGTATGCAGTTATCTTATGTTCAATCAGGCCTACTACCTCTTCTATGTCTTGAGGCAAGTTTTTTGATTTGTTTTCATTTTGTAACACCGTGTAATTGTACAGTAATACTTTACAGGAATTTGGATAAGAATAAAGCCTAGATTAGAGAAAGGATGAGGGAAAGAATCTGGACAAAGAATAGAACCAGAAATAAGATAAGGAATGGGACACAATTTGGAAAAAGATTAGAGCTTGAAATTGGACAAAAATTAATAAAAGGATTCAGAAAAGAATTAGGA